>VURO01013573.1:0-11159 GCA_015108175.1 Pelvicachromis taeniatus | reverse complement strand
GTGTAAAAAGCACAATAATTTCTCTATGAAGCAGCTCTATCTATCTATCTATCTATCTATCTATCTATCTATCTATCTATCTATCTATCTATCTATCTATCTATCTATCTATCTATCTATCTATCTATCTATATATATATATATATATAAGTGAGAATGGATGGATGGATGGATATATATATATATATATATATTCTTTTAAACACTCATCTTAATGAGTTGTGAGGTGTTTGCTTCTTATCCACACCACAACTAATTGCGTATGCCAACTGGGATGTTTGGCTCGCTGCCCTCCACTGTGTGCACAGAGGGAATCCCAAATTCCTGTCGTAAAAGCACAGGAAGCTGTGACCTCTTTTGAAAGACTATGAATCATCCTGTTATCTCCATCTCTTCAGTGGCAGGGACTCTCGTTCCAACGTATCACTGTCGACTCAGGGCTTGGTAAATGAAATGGGAAGGCAGTAGTAATGACATTGAAATGGCATTCTCAGAATTGTATTGAGGAATCAAATTTGCATGGCTTCAGGTATTTGAAAGCAATATTACACACCAAACTTAAGAGAAAGTCAATGCAGGAGAGAGCTTAAGTCACACAAAATGTAGAATGATGGAAAGATCTGTTCAGTAATACCCTTTTCAACACTGTAGTCCCCGGCTGGAGTAATGAAGCACAGACAGTCATTAGTATGCCCTAAGTGTGTCTAGTCAAGCTACCTCTTTGCTTTGCTGCTGTGACTCAAAACAACCAGCTCTTCAAATCTGATTAAAAGCAGTAAATCCCTGCATTGGTGTTGGTGTAATTGGTGGTGAAACCTCAAGCCAAGTTCACGAGCAAAATATTATTGTTGAAATTCCCTTTTAATATGCTCCATATTTAAACCTCACCAGGGATCAAACTTATCAAGAAACTCTGACTGTTAAATGGTGAATTTGAGGTTGCAAATGAAAAAGTTAAACTATTTTCAGGGCTACACAACATTTCACTTACATTTATTTGATTTAGCATATGCACGCTGCAGCCTCATGCAGGGATTTGACTATTTCACTTTGATCGGTTTTATTCTTCCCGGCATGCACATTAGGTCTGAATTGTCCCTCACATTCCTCTGAATAGAATGTGATTTAGACCCATGCATATCTATGAAATGGAAAACAGTCACTGGCAAAAGTAGTTATTTGAGGCACGATAATGGGCACATTGCATTGCAAATTTTGCTTTTTTTGCTAATTACTTATGTTTATGAGACCTCAAAAACGGGGCAATTTGTGATAAAAGGATGGATTTATGATCCCCTCTTCTAATCTGTGTGCAGAAACAGAATGGATTTCAAAGGTCATTTCCCTGCCTCAGACAGACATAATGGATATGTCACTTCGGTCCGTTTGTCGTAGCTATGACCTGAATGCATACGTGCATCACACCACACATAATACTTGCATCCTGAAGCATGAAATGATATCCTAACTACTTTAAGAAAATGCTGTTACAGGTTTTGTTACGCTACCTAAATTGCAGTTTTACCACTCAGACATAATGTAGCTATTGGCCAATATTTTTGTTTACCTTACAAAAGCAAATGAGACATGAGCATTATTGCACAAATTCACAGTCAGAAATGTGTCACCAGCAAGCCATTTGCAGGTATAAATCACCATGTTCATACATGTACCTCAGGGAAGGACACAGTAAATCACAGGCAGTGTTCACAAGTGGCATAATTCCAAATTGAATTCTCCTGCAAAAAATAGGTTGAGACTGGCCCTCTGCCAAAACACTAAGTAAATCTTGCTTGTGCCAAATTATAGTGTTATCCAAGCTTGATTTGATGGCTTATGCTGTGTAAAGATGGCTTATAATGGTTGGTATAGACGAATTACAGGATTCTAGATTAAGAATTTGTTGAATAATGTACCATAAAAGCTATAATATCACTTCATGCATACCAGTCTCACTTCCCCACCCCAAAGAAGATAGGTTAGGTTAGGATTTTCTGCTGTTAATGACTGTGACATTTCTAAATGTCTTGCAAAATAGGCCACATTGCCTGTCTTTGAAAGGGGAGCTGGGACACCTGGTGGTCCAGAGCTGGCCAGGGGCCCAAGAGATGGAGAAAAGGCTAACCTTTTAAAATAAAATGAGATTAGGTCATTCATCCTTGTCTCAGCATTCCCATTGTACTGTTTTGTGCAGTGAAAAGATGAAATCACAGCAATTCCAAGGCCTCTCACACAAAACCTAAACTGTTAGATTACCTTTCATGCTACAACATAAAACACAATCCATATAGAATAGCACAATATTTGTTTAGCTTCTTTCTGGTATGACTTATGGCCTGGTCATCACCTGCAGTGCAAAGTCAATCCCTATCTCAGTCAGAATATTGATTCTGTAGATTAATTTCATTGGAAAAACTAGAATTATGACTTCCCTTTAAGTCCACTTCCCGGATTATCGCCACTGTATATGTACATATGTATGTTGCATAGCGGTTTATCGCCTCGCTATCTACTGGGTGAGAAATTTGTAGAAATCATTGCAAGTCAAACCACTAATGGTTATAGATTGGATTGCTGAGAAAAATGTGGATGATTTCCAGAAGTGATGAATAATTCTCCATACGGCTGAAGAAGCTTCCCCATCACAGCGCAGAACCACCAGAACCATTTTGTGTTCCTCTGACTTAATATTCATGTCTTTACTTTGATCAGCTTGCTGTCAGTGAGGTCTCTTGAAGTTAATATTCATAAAATTTAAATTCATGACTCCACTGTGCTCAAATAAAGCACCTGACATCAGTGCAGAACTAGACTACAAATTTATGTTTTTTTTTTTGTCCTGGCATGCTTTTAATTCCCACATGTGTCACTTGGTGACTGCGGCAGTAATTATCACCTGACTAAATATCCCACAGTGGTGAGCTAATACCGAAACTTATAATGTTACCTGGAAAAACAATGCCACCGTGTAGCAGAGATAAAACTATTTTCCTCGCATCACCACCCTTGTTATTCCCCAATATTATTGCTCATCATGGATACTGAGGTCGCACATTCCGTTGTATATCGGTTGTTGCTCGACTGAAATGCCATTTCTTTTGACATCATTATTGCTTATTAACTACTTTTTGATTCTGCAGTTGTTCGGGGGGTAGCAATTAGAGTAAATTGCTGCGTGAGAGGGAACCAAATATAGCAAGTATATTATGCATAATTTAAGAGAAAAAATAAAGGAAAACTTTCTAAATTTTAAACTTGCAGCCCTGCTTTTATTCTTCAAGCTGCAGCAAAAAAGCTACATTTTAAGACCAAGTTAGAGCTTTAACCCACGCGAGACACAAATGAAAATCTAAAGAGGAAAAGAATGTTTGATTCCTAAACTTTCTACTTTGAGAAACCAAAACAGCTGCAGGGAGTGAGAGCCCTGGTCTGCACGGGTGAGTCAGAAGCATCAGAGCCTGCAGTCTTAGACCTTATGTCATTCCCATTTAATATTTTCATTAAAGTGATTACACACACACACACACGCCTTTATAAAACTCATGTCATTGTTGTAGCAAATCTACTTCTTTGCCCTCAGGAAATTAACTTTGTGATGTTAACCTTTGGTGTGATAAAGATAAATCCCCAACTTGGGAGATACTTCCCTTCATGAGGACACCACCATCCTAAAATAGAATAAATCTTTTTATCATGCTCCGGTAGTGTTTGAACAGTAAAACAATACTGCAGTTAGCGCTCGGTGCTCCGCATCCACCACCACCTTTTTCTTCTTCTCTTCTTTTTCACTTCATAACCTACAGCTTTAGCCCACAGCTTGTCCTTACCTTGATAATCAAATGTTAAATTCACATTAGGCGACCACTGTAGTTAGTCAGGAAGTTTGGAGACAGTAGAAATCCTGTAATAGAATCTTTGTAATCATCACTTTATTCAGTTTAAGGGCAATTTAATCTAAGTAGCTTTAGCCTCAGTCTGAATGGTTTTTCTTTTTGATCTATCACAGCTCTACGCACCCTGGAAAAAAGTTTGGCCATGACTCAAAACCCTTTAACATTTAGTAATTGGGTTTCTTTTACAGTTTTCTTAATTATTAAGTGAACTAAAATAGACTGAAATTTTGCTACATATTAGCATTATTGCAAGCAAAACCAACAACTGTGCAGGATCAAAAGAATCAAAGAGCAAAAAACTGCACTTTCCTTCAAACACTTACAACCTTTTATAGTTAAAAAGCCAGAAATCACCAGTGTCAAGTATCTTTTAACACACGAGTCCACATGCTGAGCTCATTTGCTTTGATGACAATCTCTTAGAAACAGGAGGCAGCCAAATACCACATAATCTCACTTCGGTGTCCCGATTCAGTCTTTTGAGCCAAGCTGCAACAAAGTTTCATATAAATAATTACAAGGTATACTGTGGAGACTGCACAATGGCAACAGAATAACAAAGGAGAAGTAGACTGGATGCTAATGCTATTTGTAATTTGATGGTTGGGTATGGTAATTTGCCCTTGCATCAGCAACAACAGCGACAATAAAAAGCTGCAGGTTTATGATTTGAATTATGCTTCCACAGTCCCTGAAAATCTCCACGTACTTTTGCCTTTGACGTTGACCAAAAACAGCTATTATCAATTCTTCTCCATAAATGCAGAGGCTCATTACTGTGCATATCAACAAGGCATTTTTTAGACACATGGAGCCATTTTATCATAATTGCAGTTGAATTATTAGCAGGGTTGCAGCGTAGATAGTGGCAAATGGAATTATGAATAGCCATTAGTTATCTACACAAACTAAATCCAATAAGGAAAGCCAGCTGACAGTGTGATTTAAATAAATGTATACATGCATCAGGAATTCTGCTTTTAATTGTATAGTTCGCCCAAGATGTGTTTAATTGAAAAATTATCTTTATTGTACACTTTATAGTAAAATACATGTGCCCCATCTAGTTATTCTGTTATATGTTGAAACATATTAATCACTTGTTTTATTGCCAAACTGCACAAAATGCATAATTGAAACTTCAACCTTGTACCAAATCATTGAGGTTAACCAGGCCGTGCATATTTTTCTCTTGCTGGCAGGAAAACATGTACAGTAAATTAAATGTTTCCGGTCTAGTTTCTCATTACTGCATCACCCTTTAAAACCTAGTAAGCATCCTAAAAGAGGACTGATCACTTTTCATGGCAGCGTCTGCAGTGCCTGATAAGGCAAGTCTAGCTGGTGTTAGTGAGTCAAGACCCTTGACTATCTCCATAAGCCCTGTTGCAGTGGCTGGCTCTTAGATATGGGTCTGGATAAGCTTTGGCCCGCACATCATTGACAGCTTTCGGACAAGGATAACCAAAAGGACGAAGAAAGAAAATCAGTTATGATACATGTTCTACAGTTCACCACATGGACCTCCCCCTTCATTCAGCTACTTTGTATCCAGCTTTAAAACGTGGCATGCAGTCTCTGGGCACTGCAGCTGTAACATGCCCTCTAGCAGGTGTGATGACAGGACAGTGTAATACAGGATTTTCACTGCCCTCAAACACTAGCTTGTTGACAGCATAATTCAAGGTTGTGTACATGAGAGGTCCAGTACAGAATTCCTTGGTTGAAATATTAAAGAAAGAAAAAACCTTGGTTTGTTGATAAGTCAGTAACCCAAGTGTTGTAGCTTCCATCCTTCACAGACATCATTGCATCATAAGAGTATATTTTATTTGGTAAGTAGAATTTAAATTATTTTTAAATTCACTAGAATTGTTTTTTAAGATGACCCAGAGAGAGACAACACTCAGACGATCGCACTGCCACACGATTCTTCTGTAACCATGACCTTCAGGATTCTTAGACTTAAAGGACTGTTCTGCTGCTTGTTGACACAAATCTACAGTCAGCAGCAGCTCGAGGTTTATAGGTGTGTAAATGCGGTAAAGATGACCTACTGAAGTTCAAATCAAGTATCAGAATGGGCAAGGAAGGTGAATTTAAATGACTTTAGATGTGGCAATGTTGTTGATGCCAGACACAACTGTGTGTGGAGTTTACCGGGAATAATCTTGAAAAGAGAAAATATCCAGTGAGCAGCAGTTCTCTGCTTGAAAACACCTTGTTGATGTCAGCGGTCAGAGGATAATGGTTTGATTCCTTTGAGTTGATACAACCAGGGTAATCAGAAGAGAATCTCTGAACAGACATGTTGATCCTTGAAGGAGATAAGCTGCAGCAGCAGAAGACCACACCAGGTACTAAGGCCCATCAGCTAAGAACCAAAATCTGAGGTTAGAGTTTTTGCAGGCAAATCAAATCTTGACAACGAAAGACTGAAAAGCTTTGCTTGGTCTAATTGCCATGTTCATCTCTTTATGTCCAGGTGATTTTCAGATTCCTGCTTACAGCAGTATAATGCACAATGTCACAAAGCTTCAATCATCTCAAACTGGTTTCTTAAACACGCGAACAATTTCACTGTACTCAAATGAACTCCACAGTCACCTGATCTCAAGCCCAAGGTCATGTGTTGGCATGTGGTGGAACATAAGATTTATATGTTGTATGTGCAGCAACTGTGCAATGCGATCATGACAACATGGACCAAAATCTCTGAGGAATGTTTCCAATTGAAAGCGGATTAATGATCTTTGGACAAAAACTAAAGTGAAATCAATATTTTTGATTTGAATGTCATTTTCTTGACGAAAGCATCATAATAAAAGTTTGACTTAAGCTTTGCAAGCATTTTCTGTTTCAGTCACAAGAATCAGAGGCAGACATTGTGTATCAGAAATAAGGGCTGCCATGGAATTCTTCTTTCGCTGTGGCCTTCAGGACACACCTGACATTTGAAAAGGTTGAGCTGCATACGACACCTCTGAAAAAGTTGAGAAAAAGACCTAAAAGTCAAATACAGGCTTTTCTTCTCAATTTAAAACCCCAAAAAACAGATCAATCTTTCTTTCACTTTTGTTTTGTTTCCATCATGCCACAAAGTTTTACGTATACAGCCTTCAAACTTCATTAGGATGTTATTTAAAAGAAGTACAAGAAGGAAGATTTTGTATCTTGATTAAAAAATATGTTTAAGTCAGTGGAGGTCGGAAAGAAATGGTTTTGCTTCATATTGCAACTATGTCAGCTTTAAAGTGTTTCTCTGTTTAGTGTTGCAAAGGCTTGAGTAATAGTCATATAAACAAGTGCATTTAAAGAGATACAAAAAATGCACACTTGATACTGTCTGTTTAGGATGTAATTTTTTCAATAAAGTAATGCTGAAGAACGGCAATGCGCGAGTGTTTTCATGTGCAGAGCTGTTGCTGAGTGCATATGTGTGCTAATGAGGAGCTAAATCATGATGCCTTTATCACCACTCTGTGAATTGCCTTAGTGCATGGTAGTTTGGAGCTTTTTTGCGGTCTATTGAGACCCTGGCAGCGGGTCTGGTGCCATCTCTGCTTTCTATAAGGTCTCCTACTGAAAGCCAGATAAAGCGCGCACATTTCGCACATCTGTTTATTTTTTGAGGTGTGCTTTGCTGACAAAACTGCTTGAGCATCTGCTGTAAAGAACAGAGCTAGACTGTAAAAGATTTAACAGATGTTATTAGTGTTTCATCACAAAGGCATTTATGAATATTCATCTGCATATTTTTACAGTTATTAATAAATTATATGAGCAGTCACCAGAAGCATTACTGTCAGTAATTAGGCTAATGTTGAGCATCCGTTGTTTTTGGGGCTCTTTGGCCTTGTGTCGTTAATGTGAATGCGTATTTAGTGATACTTCTATGAATTCTGGCATAGATGACCATTTGTTTTTGTTCTCTGGTTGCGTAACGAAATAATCACAGTAAGTGGAAGAATATTACTGTGTATCTGTCATAGTTCCTTTGATGCAAGTACAAAGACAGAGAAATTGATCCCAATTGGGAAAAACTCTTTTAAACATTTAAAAAAATGTTCATCTGAAGCAGTGACTGGACAATCGTGCAACACACGATTAGTTTCACGTCACGAGTAACGTGTTGAAAAATGAAAATGGCGCATGATATATTGCTACATTGTACAACTTTGGGCAACAGGCTTTGAGTATGTGTGTTCTCGTTTAGCATGTGTCAGAATTGCACACAATGAATGAGTTGTTTTGAGTTCAGTTCTTGGAGTAACAATGCACCAGTGTTTTCCAGAATAAAAGTTTTCCTGGTTTTTGTCTGGCCTTAATGCAGTGCTTTTCTCTTGGAGAAAGGTTTCTGATGTGACCTGTTGCTTTTTTATTATATCTTACTGCGCAGTCTTCAGAAAATTCTTTTTTTTTTTCTGGTGAAGCTACACAAAGTTGTGTTACAGCCACACAGTAAAGTTGTTGAACTATAACAGAGTTTCACTTCTTAAAGAAAATTGGCCAAAAATAAACTTCGGCTCAAAACAATCTGACATGTCTGTAGTTATTATATATCTATTTAATGGTAAAAGTATTCATTCACTCATCCAAATCACTGAATTCAGGTTTTCCATTCCACTCCATACATGCAGGGACTGCTTCTACAAACATTTGTGAAAGCGTGGGTCGCTCTCAGGAGCTCAGTAAATTCCAGCGTGGTACTTTGATACAATGCCCCCCGTGCAAGAACACCATTTGTGAAATTTCCTCACTACTAAATATTCCACAGTCATCTGTAAGTGGTATTATAACAAAGTGGAAGTGATTGGAAATGACAACAATTCAACCATGAAGTGGTAGGCAACATAAACTCACAGAGTGCGATCAATGAATGCTGAGGTACATAGTGTACAGAGATCAACAACTTTCTGCAGAGTCAATACCTTCAGACCTCCAAACTTCATGTGGCCTTCAGATTAGTTCAAGTAAATCGGTAGACAGCTTTATGGAATGGGTTTCCATGGCAATCATAATCACCAAGCTCAATGCAAAGCGTTTGATGCTGTGGTGTAACGCATGCCTCCACTGGACTCTAGGGCAGTGGAGACGTGTTCTGTGGAGTGATGAATCGCACTTCTCCGTCTGGCAGTCTGATGGATGAGTCTGGGTTTGGCGGTTGCCGGTACTTATCTGACTGTCTTGTGTAAAGTTTGGTGGAGGGAGGTGTGGGGTTGTTTTTCAGGAGTTGGGCTCAGCTCCTTTGTTACAGTGAAAGCAACTCTTAATGCTTAACCATACCAAGACATTTTGGACAATGTTTGCTCCCAACTTCGTGGGAACAGTTTGGGTATTGCCCCTTCGTGACTGTGCACACATGCAACAAAAAAGGCAAGAATGTATAAATGAACATGCTTTTCAGCAGTTGGATATTTCTGTGTTGTAAGTCCTTTTTAAATGGATCTTGGTAAATATTCTGATAATGCTGAAACACTGATGTCATTTATAAACCATAATTACTGATATTAAAACAATAAAGGCTTCCGATAGCTCACTCCTGTCTGTATTTCATAAAAATAATAATAAGTGTCATCAAAAATTACATTATATAAAGTTGATAGTGTTGATTTTGAAACAATGACCGAAATTCGTGACACAAACATTCAGTCTTGTTCCCGATGCTAGGACACCAACCACCTCAGCCCACTGCGTTGGTGCAAAGACCATGTGTGTAAATGAAGGATAAATAACAGCGGCTGAGGAAAAGCAAATTCCACAAGTACTCATAATGCCTGATTAAACATGAAAGAATGCTATCTGGCCAAAGCTGTAATGTTTAAAGATTATTCTAGCAAAGAGTAATTTGAAAATACATCACAATAATGGAGTTTTGTTTTTGTTGCCGTTGTGCTCTAACTACTGATTTAAACCTATTTGGTGTAATCGTTTTTACAGTGCGGCTGGATAGATAAAAACTCTTATAATGAATTGGCTGCTACACTAATGCAAAACAAATTGTCAGAGATTTCTTATGGTATACCAATTTATTTACAAACAAACTGATGTTATTCATAAATGATACATGAAGGCAAGATTAAATTGAAAATGTCTTTTGCCCTGAGGATTTGCAATGCATTAGTTGTCAGCCAAACTGATCTTTAAGACCAAATAACGTTGTCCATAGCCATACTGTGAATGTCTGTTTTTTTCTGTCTGTGTAGAGTGATGCAATTATTCATACAGCTCAGTAACGCCTGAAAATGATAACAATCACTGAACCTGTCTTTTGTAGGTCTGGGGTGGAAAATAGTGCATCACTCTGCATTTTCAATCCAGTCTCATCAGGAAAGGTTGGAAGTGCTCATTCTGACATGCTAGATAAACGTGAAAATGCATGCAAATTTCTGGAGCACTGCTGTTAAACTTAAGACTTTCTGTACACATTTGCTCTGCAGGGATGGATTTGGACCCTCGTGATTCAGTGGGTAAGTCTGGAAGCCTTTATAAGAAGTCCTGTTGCTGATCTGATGAAACCAGAGATGAGAATGAGATGAGGGGCTGAACAAGGTTCTTTGATCTCCATCTACTTGAATGAGCAGTGGCATAAATTGCCGCATCCACTATCAACAGTGAAAATCAAATGTGATCTACAAAGCAATGGGCCTAGTTGGCTGATGTGCTCTAACCACTGGCAGCCTCCAGTAAGATGCTGTTAACATCACTGTAGAGGGAAGACGCAGATAAGACAGACAGATGCATAAATCTGATAGCTGATTGTTTATGCCTTTGTTTTGATTTTGTCTGTTTCAACTCACAATCTGAATGGTTGTAATGATCGGAAGTTTATATGGTGTGTGTTGATGAGTAGTTAGGACGATTTTAAATTGGCCGATTGCTGAAGTGATCAGAAATGGACCACCAGTAAGCTCAGGAGCATTCAGTACTGTCATCAGTATCATCTATTTCAATGTTTAATTCTATGTTGTCACAACAGTCAGTGACCAGCGCGGAAGGGAAGGACCCAAAAGCAGATGCAGTGATCTTCTGAATTTCTACAAGTGATTTATTCAATGAAACAGTGAAAATATCACAAATAACACAGTAAAATTATTCTTGGTGATGCACTAGTGATTATTTTACTGTCCTATGTACAAGGGGGATGAAGGGACGACAAGGGGCCCAGGAAGGCGGGAAAAGTCACAGGGGATGCAGGGAACTCAGGGGGCAGTTTAGCCAGGGTGGAACAGGTACAGGTCTCTAGCGCACAGAGAGAGTGGGGTT
>VURO01013565.1:34108-45667 GCA_015108175.1 Pelvicachromis taeniatus | reverse complement strand
GAAGGGTTTTTTGGTTTTTTTTTAAAAAAAAAAAAAAAAAAAGGTCTATACTCATTACTCTGAACTCGAACTTTTGCTAAACCACAGTAACTATATGGTAAATGGCCTGCATTTGTATAGCGCTTTTACTTAGTCCCTAAGGACCCCAAAGCGCTTTACACTACAATCAGTCATTCACCCATTCACACACACGTTCACACACTGGTGATGGCAAGCTACATTGTAGCCACAGCTGCCTTGGGGCGCACTGACAGAGGCGAGGCTGCCGGACACAGGCGCCACCGGGCCCTCTGACCATCACCAGTAGGCAAACATATTATTTGACATGTAGACTGGAGGAGCCTGCGATCGAAGCTCCGACCTTCTGGTGAGGAGGTGACCCGCTCTACCACCTGAGCTACAGCCACCCCAACTATACACACAGCTGCCAGTTTAAGTACATCCAGCAACATAAATACAGTCTAATGAAGACTCTTGCAATATATTGTACATTAATAAAAGTTACTAGGTTTATTTTTTTGTTGTTTTCCTTTAATTGTATTGTGCTGAATGAATATGTATACCTATTAAACATTAGCACTGACAGCCACATTTTTGTATTGAAGGCCGAGGCCGCCATCTGCTGGAAACAACATGCAACTGCAGTACAAATGTCAATAATTATGAGAAGATGAGAAAAAAAGAGAAAAGTGTTTTCGGTTAGTTATCAACCATCTGAGACTTTTTTTTCAGGTCTAAAGATGAAACACTAGAAACAGAGGAATTCAAGAATTTCTTCCTGAGATCTCTGGGTATGTCTTATCGCCTCATCTTCATCACCTCATCCTTGTATCTGAAATATTTAAGGACTTTCAGTAGAAAGTTTGTACTTCTTATACCTGGTTTTGTATTTTTCTTTCTTTTTAGTGTATAGTTCATATACAACAAAATGATTGGCTGTTAATATTTGGTGGATAAGCTGTTACAGAAAATGCATGAACCTCTTCCTGTCTGCTACACAGTAAAATAAAATAAAATATCCATGCTCTTTAGATTCTATGCCTTGTACTTTCACTCTGTTTGCCTGCACTTGTCATTTTATATATAGTCAAGTAGATGTTTTCCTTTATTAGAATAACTACTATGTGTTTATCTCTCTTATATCAGCTGGAAACATAATTCTGCCTGGGAACGTCCTTTCCTTGAGTTATTTTGGCCGCTCTTGCGGCCTTCGGGTTGAAACCATAAAAGGGGAGGATGGCGTCACCCTCCAGAGACCAGCTCCTCTCCTGGGAGCGAGTCCTGAAACTGAAGAGTCCTCTGTGATGAATTCTGTGCTGGACTCCACGTCAGCTGAGCTCTCTCTGCAGCTCAGCATGCTTTCTGTTGATGACAACAATGACGCAACAACAGGCACAACTACAGAGCTCGGTCCTGCAGCCAGCACTCCATGCCGACAAGCCCAGCCTCTTTCCCTCGCCTCGCCTGTAGCTCCTTCTTCCGACTCCCCGGATCCTTCAGCAGGTTCAGCAGAGACTGCTGTGAGTCTGGAGAGCTCGCTCATCTTAGAGCAGGCAGAGAAAAGCTCTTCAGCACCTCCTGCTGGTGCTTTGAGTACTGACACCTTCTACTGTCTGTCGTGCTCCACCAAAGTTAGATTTAAAAGCAGAGTAGGGCAAACAGATCCAGATGCAGATTCTAAAGGGTCAAAGGTCACGTATAGCATGATTGGTGGACTCAGTAGTCAGTTGGATGTCATCAAAGAGACCATCGAACTTCCACTGAAACATCCTGAGCTGTTTTCCAACTATGGTATGTTAGATTATACCACGCTGTAATGTGAAACTAACCCCCAGTGATGTCATTATGATGTGAGGTGCTACAGTTGGATTTACTGACTCTCATTTAATGTCAAATCTCTAATTTTAAGTGGTTGTCTACCACAGGGATCTCACCTCCAAGAGGAGTTCTTCTGTATGGTCCCCCGGGCACGGGAAAAACTATGATTGGACGAGCCATAGCCAGTGAAGTTGGAGCCCACATGACGGTGATAAATGGCCCAGAGATCATGAGCAAGTATGGTCATCTAGCCTGAAAACTTCATGACACCATATTTCTACCCCAGCAGATTACTTTGGGGAAAATTTACTTTCTGTCCATGACAGCAAGACCACCACGATCCAAAGCCACAGATTAAATGAGGAAAGATTATTCACGAAATTTAAAGAAGCATGTTGTCTCATTTCTTTGCAGATTTTATGGTGAAACAGAAGCGAGACTGAGACAAATATTCACGGAAGCGTCTCAGAGGTAAATTTTTGTTGAGCTGCCTATACTCATAAATATACGGTATCCCACTTTTAGTTCGGTATATGGAAATCCCTAAATTCTCTTTTTTTTTTAAACATTTTTTTATGTTAAATTACATTATTATATTCATAAATGTACAGAAATCTCTCAAATCATTGTCAGTGTGTAGAGATGAGGTTGGGAGAGAGGTATGACCATGTGTGAAACATGTTCTGTCATGGTTCAGAGCTGCGTTTCAGCCAGTGGTGTTGGAGATCTGTCACAATTGATGGAATTATGAAAACACAAAAGTACTGTCAGATTTTGATCCACCGTACAACACCATCTGAAAAGCTTCCTATTAGCGTTAGCTTCATTTTTGGATATGACAGTGATCCCAAACACCTATCCAGGTAAGTCTGTGCAGACTTACCTGGATAGAAAAAACACAGTGGAACATTAGAAGTGACAGACTGGCTTCCCCAGAGCCTGGACCTAAACATTACTGAAGCAGTGTGGGATCAGCTTGATACAGATTAGAGGAAAAAGGAAGGCACATCCAAAGAAGAGCTTTGAAGGTTCTTCAGGAAGCCCGTAGGACCATTTCTGAAGACACGTGAAAGACAATACGAGAAAGCTTGCCTAAGAGTTCAGACTGTGATGAAGAATAAAGACGGACACGTCAAATACCGACTTCTATGTCAAAAAAATGGCCTAAAAGGTCAATATTTCCATTTACGTTTTCACATGTTTCAATAAATTGCTGAGCTAGAAAAATCTAAAGAAGTTATGCGTGGGTCAGGACTCTCACATTCTCACATGTGCCGTGGTTTGACAGGCAGCCGGCGATCATTTTCATTGACGAGCTGGATGCTTTGTGCCCAAAGCGAGAGGGAGCTCAGAATGAGGTGGAGAAACGAGTTGTTGCTTCTCTTCTGACTCTGATGGACGGGATCGGTTCAGTAAGTATCCCAATAATTGTACTCTACTACGGCAATAATGCTTTCCGCATTAAACTAAAGGTAGCTCTTTTGAGCATTACCTTACATGCTATTGAGCATTTTTTAAAGTTTCAGGTTTTTGGAACCTCACTGAGTCATCCTTTCTGGATTTTGCCAGCCTGCACCACATGAAGGACGCTCACATGCCTTCTCTTTATACATGAATACAACAGTCTGTTTTACATTAGCATGATTATTGCTAGAAGGCTGGGATTACACTGAGCAGTAACTGCTTGTTCAGTAGACACATGTCTTTATACTTTGGCATTCTGCAGCCAAACGTGGCTCCATCATAATATGCCCTCATTGCAAATACAGATTGTCATGCAGAAACCATCTCTGCATGCTGGACGCCCTTCAGACACTATGGGTTGCATCTCTCGGGTGCCATTTGTCCTCTGAGCTCTGTGTTAGTGCCTGATGAGAAAAAGGATGATTCCCCCGCACACTCCCAGTGGGAGTCTGGGAAAGAAATCACCCAAGGCTGCCATGAGCTGACAATTTGCCGTAACTTTATCAGCAAAGTAAATCTTCGCGTCCCCCGGCAGAGAAGGCTGCGGTGTGGATCGGTGATACTGCACAGATACACCAACTCCCTTCTTGCTCCCGGTTCCTGTCTGTTTTCCAAACTAAGGTCATCATTACTGATTTGGTTTGTGGAATGTGGAGAAAGCACTTCCTTCTCCACGGCATTCCTGCTTGCACTGTAATTTATTTGTGTTTCAATTCCGTCTCCAGTGTTAAAAGGTGGAAAAAGTTTTTTCCCATCTTGCAGGCAGACCACCCCAGGAAACGCAGAACTGGGCCAGGTTTAGCATCAGGCTGGGGTCAGAAAATCTCTCCAGCTTTGAAAAAATGTCCTCGACATACGAAATACTAAAAACCAGCAGGCTGAGTTTGAAAAGTGGGCTTAAACTCAAACTGATGACTGCTACCTTTGACCTAACCTGAGAGTGTGGGTGCCACAAGCTGCCGTGCACGTGGGCAGATTAAACAATGAGCCTTAGTGAAAACTACCCCCTTCATACTGTGTTTAACAGAAACGTGCTAATTACATGATTTAGTCTCCTACAGTTGCTCTGTATGATTCAGGGTTTTAAAAAAAAAACGTCTTTTTCTTATTCTGTACCTTGTTGTGGCCCCAGAGTTCATTCACTGTATGAAAGGGATCGGTTTTAGCTGCCTTCTTGCTCCTTTTAAGGTAACTTTCTTCTGTTTGAGTGCATCAACAAGAGATTTGAACGACAGGTGGGCGGAGCCTCTGTGCTCACTGCTAGAGCTGGTTGCCTGAGATACCGCAATAGGTTTATGTGCTCTGGTTTACATGGGGGTGTTTCTCGTTCGGTCGCTCTGGGTTTTTGCTATTTGTCTGTTTGTTGCATCTTAAAAATATATTTTGTCTTTTTTTTTGTGCATTCTTTGTGTGGGTGCCAACGTTATGAGAGAGGGTAGAAAAAATACTTTGAAACTAAGGCTGTTAAGTCATTTTAGCCTTTTTGGTTTATAATGGTTACTTTTACATAAGCTGACTTCATTATTTGAAACTGTAGTCATGTTTAGTACATGAACATTTAGCATTGTAATAGTTTATATACGACACAAATGCAAAGGGGCTACTTTAAATTGCCATTAATTCTCATGCACAATATAAATAACACACAAAAAAATAATTTATTGCTAAACACATTATCACTGTGTTAATTAACCAGATCACTTGAACAACAGATGTCAATATATACACGCCAAGTGTGTGATTCAAGCTTTTAATGACTTTTAGTTCATCAATGAACATTTGCTGAGCAGGTCTTAACTTTTTGAAATGTTATTATCCCAGAATTAGCTGAACCAACTTTCTTTCTTCTCTTTCTAGGAGGGTCACTCAGGTCAGCTGCTGGTCCTGGGGGCCACAAACCGGCCCCAAGCCATTGATCCTGCCCTGCGCAGGCCGGGACGCTTTGACAAAGAGCTGGAGGTACATACTACCAGGGAGACTGCAGTGTGTTTCCAATCAACGTCACGCTATTTGTGAAGAATTGCTATTTAATTGCGCAATTTTCTTCTGAGGCTTCGAGTATGTGGACAGAGTACAAAAAAATGTGGTATACAAATCTCTGTTCTGTGTTGATTTCATGACGGCAGGTCGGAGTTCCTGGTGCTGCAGAGCGAGCAGATATTTTGCAGAAGCAGCTGAAATGCGTGCCGTGCAGCGCCACCGAGGAGGAGCTGACGCAGCTGGCGGACGCCGCTCACGGTTACGTAGGAGCGGATCTCGCAGCTGTTGGCAAAGAAGCGGGCAAGTAAACACTGCCTTGCTTTCTTATAGAGAGTTGAAATGTTTGTTTCCTAGTTGTAAGAACCTAATGTGGCTGCGCCTTTATTTACATATCTTCTCTGATATCTGTCATGCAAAAAAAAAAAAAGTATATCCAACAAGAAAAGCTGGATATTTTCAAACGTTAGATTTGAAATATTATTCCCAGATTTGTAGCTATAGCTTATGATAGTCATGTAAACTGTTGTTTATATTGTCACGGAAACCAAGGACATCTATGACCACTCAAAGCAGCTGTTGAGAAACACCAGCGCTTCTCTTTGCATTGATTTCCTCTTTACACATTCATGAAAACAACATAATTTAGGAAAACAAAACACAGTTGCATATGGCAACCGGCCCAGAATTGCTCTCCATCTTTTAGTAGTTTAGTTCGCCCCGTGGGCTGAGGTATCCAACCAACAAACAATAGTGAGTGACAGTTTGTTATTGAGCTCTAGGTGCATTCTAGGCCTCATATTGTTTTTCCCTCTCTCGCTTGACCTCTGTTTTCCTTGTAAAATGTTGCCCAGACCACAATAACTTGTGAATTATTTCCATCTAAATTATTTTTACCAATTTTTGAGACATTTTCTTGGAGTGCCTGACATGCCCACAGCTCCTTTGAACACACAGGGTCAGGCATCCTTTGATATTTGCCAAAGAGGAAGTTGGGAGTTTCAGCGGTTTCTCTCGCTGGGATCCGAATACCACAAAAACCACCACTTGTTGTGAAATTCCTGTGCCCCCTCACCCCTAGTGCCACAAACCATCCCACCTCATATCCTTGAGGACAAACACACTGGCTTACATACGTGTGTGTCTGCCCTGCATGTGCTTGATTGTGGGGGTATATGTGATTGTTTGAGCACATGCTTATTTGTTTTTCCGTGGAAGTGTGTGTATGTGACCCCATATGCCTCCTGGGTGGTCTCACCGCCCGGGGTACGTGGCGTATTGGCTTTCCAGCTACGGAGGGAGCTGGGCTGCTGTGTGGAAGCATTCCGGCAATGTGCGTAATTTACTGTCCGCAGAGGGCCAGACGTGACTGGCAGTGTTTTCTGAGAAACCCCCTCACGCCCCCGAGGGAGACAACAACCTCCCCAACCCCGCTCGACACTGCTAGTTTCCCCAAAATCTCCAAACCAAAATCACAAGACTGATACGAGGCCAAAAATGCCGCAGGAGAACTTCTAAAGCACTCGAGACTTCTTTCTTTCATTTTGCCGCTTGAGATCAAATATAAATTCAGTTACAGATGCTGGGTATGAGCAGTCTATAGCTAAAGCATTCTCAGACATTCACCTGAAATTTGGGGCTGGGTCTAGAGTTCAAAATGATAAATATCAGTCCAGCTTTAATGCCATCGTATATTTATTTATTTGGTATCTTAAATCTCATCCATCTCATCTTTTAACTAGGGTTAGGGGTAATTCAACTGAAAGGAAGTAGTGTCAGTTTATCTGGTATAATCCAAAGTGATCTACATGGTGCACTAAAAATCAGCCACCTTTCTGTGGTCATGGAAAAAAGCAAGAACCAGATTTAAGTTTGGTAATCTCCCGTTTGAGGTTGTCTCCTTGTGCACCTCTGGACAGCTTCCAGTGCAATTTCTCTTTTTAGATTCCTCTGTTGTTATCCATCCTGTCCAGTTGCACAGTTAACTTTGAGATTTCATTATTGATTTATGCATCAAACTGACTGAACCTGCACGTGCAGATTAATCACTGCTGATGTGAATTGTATCTCCAGCTACAAAACGGCACTTCAATGGAAAATCAGCGGCCAAGCCAGAAGGTAACTGATCTGATAAGGCGGAAGGCAGACGAGCAGACGTTTACTGGAACGTGACTTCTACTGTAACATCCTGAGATCTCTGTGGGGGATTATTTGGTGCAACTGACCTCCAATATTGCTGGTGCCAGCATGCCGTTTTATGCCAGTTCACACCACTGAAATCTTACACGCACCCTATTTATCAAATTACACCTACCAAGTGACTTTGTCTTCTTTCAAAAATCCAGGTCAAGTCGAAGAGTGTCCTTATTAACATTATAGATGAGTCGTCGCATCACAGGTGCACAAAGAGTCCGAACGGGACCTCTAATGAGCCAAAAAAAAAAAAAAAGCGTATAAAATGACCAAATCTAAAATAGTTGTGATTTTTGCTTTTCTTTGACCAGCATACAACCTTTTCATGTGATGACGCATGTATTCATATTGCATATGTATAAATGAAGGCAAAACTGTCTGCTGTATGCACAGCAATCTTGTTAGCAATTGCCGTATATCTTCCAATAGTAGCCCCGGCGTTTATTCAAGAAAATAGTCTGACTGCCTGGCGTTTAAAAGAGACCGGCGGTTGTTGGAGAGCGGCTCTTATTCCCTTCTCAGACTGAATGGTGATGGGTAAACGGAGTTTAGTTGGTAGTAAAATACGGTATGGTACGGTATTTTACTGCCACAAAATGTAGGCAACAACAGCGGATGAACATTTCAGGATTTAACGAAATTATCAGTGGAGACGAAAGGGCAAAATGACTGGTGCTTAAAGGAGACCGGCTACTATTGGAGACCGGCTACTATTGGAGACCGGCGTCTATTTGTCGTGACATGTTCTCAAACCCGGCGTTTATTAGAAACGGGCGTCAGTAAGAGACAGGCCACTACTAGCAGATATATGGTATACGTTAATCAGTTATACAGTTTTGTTACAAGTTATTGAAAAGTATTGTTATTTAATCTTGGGATATTATTTTCAGTAAAAATCCAAACCACTATACCAGCATCCCTGTAAATTGCTTGGATACATATAAATACACACATAAAGACATAGAAAACAAACACTCATGTACTCGCAAGCTGATATCTGTTTTTTCCTATTTTGCTTCGTACCAAATGGAACAAAAGAGGCATAAAAACACATCAAATCGGAACTGCAGTTGTTTCCTTCTGCTGCTCAGGTAACAATGAGCTGCTGAGGAAGCATACACTCTGATGTACCGCTTCCTGAAAAATAAAAATGAGGGAACATATATCACGGCGAGCCGGTCAAGCAAAAGATCCACCTTGCACATCTGCATTAAAGCGTCCACGTGTACGGGCTTGTGGCTTTTGTGATGGATGCACTCACAAACACGTGCACATTTTTCTGCTATTTAAATAATTCCAGTCTCTTTAATGATCAGAGAACAAGACTATTTACATGAGTTGTTCATATGTTAGGAAAGTCAAAGGGTTTGTGTGTGTGTTTTCTTTTTTTGTGTGTGGATAAGAATGCATGGAAACCTTGATGTCATTAGGGAAATTTTTGTTTGTCCACTCTGAGCCCCAGAAACTTCTTGACGACAGATGTGTTATATAATCAGCACTTAATTACAGTCGATCACGGATCTGCCAGTTTTTAAAGCACTGTAATGCACGAGCACGCTCGTGCCAGATCTATTAAAGCGTGATTCATTTAGGTCACCTGAAAGCGCTTTTTAAGCTTCCACCGAATGCACAAATTATTAAGAAAATGTGCGCTTTACATCATGAGCACTGACCGATGGAATCCAGGTTAAACTTAATGAAAGAAGGATTTTCAAACCTGGGGGTGAAAAAACAAGAGTTCATCGAAGTATTGAGAAGGCATCATGATGCTTCTCTGACTGCTGAACACAGATGTTTATTCTTTAATTGCAAAAAAAGCAAATACCGAACCACGTCTGAGAAAGGTCTGATTTAAAGCAGTTCAACTTTGGGTAATAAAAGAGTTTAAAACATCGCAGAAAGATGACGGTGAAGTAAAAGTACGTAAAATGTGACTTGATGGGGAAATAATTTCTCCTGTTTCTGACTGTTCTTACATCAGCCTACATGCACTAATCAGGCAAACTGGAGTGCATCCTGTTTGACTAACTCTATAACTCTATATTAAGGTAAGAGGTTGTCATTCATCATCGGTTGTGGTCAAAGGCGATTGAAGCTATTGGCCCACTGGAAGCCTCCCGAAGTGTTCATTTTCTAAAATCGTAATTCATACTGTCTTTACAGTAAAATAATTGAATGTTCATGTACTGTTTGCTTTTTAAATTTGAGAAAAGTCTCCCAAAAAAGTGGAAGTCAGAAAAAGCAGAATTAAAACTGAGCATTTCAAAACTAAGTACTTGATTACATTTCACCATCCTCTCAATGTCAGTAACAAAAAATATCAAACCGCTTGAAAACCCTAAAATAAACCCCTTAACTAGAAATCAAAGACTGTAGAAAATCTTTTAAACAGTCATTGGTAGCAACTGTAAATGAGGACCTCTCATGGTCAAATGTTGTATTGCTGTGCAGGTACAGTCAAGTGTAGCTGCCAGTTCATGCGGAGTCAGCATGGAGGGGAAACAGACTGAGCTCCGTTTGGATACAAAGATCTGATTTGAGTTCTTGTCCAAATTTATATGTAAGGATTTTTTTTTTCTCTACTCTTTTGCAAGTTCATTAGCCAAACGACTCAAAATCCTTTAAACTAACTCAGAGATAGCTCGGTAGGTCGAACGCCCGCCCCATGATCAGAAGGTTGGAGAGTCAAATCCACCGAATGGCTACCCTGACATACCCCTGAGCACGGTACCGTCTCTACACACCAGCAGGCGCTGGATTGGCGGCTGCCCATTGCTTCACTGAGTGAATGGGTTAAATGCAGATTAGTTTCTTACAGGACTAATAAAGTCTCCTTTCTCTCCTCTTTTAAATTTTGGATTGCTGAATCAAACTCACTCCTCAAAACTTTTTTCTGTCGGCAGTTCTCTCCCTGTTGACAACGTGGCCTTCATCGAAGTTTCATTGAAGTTGACAGATTCATGTACACATTCAGAAGATCTGCTGGACCGCGTTAGTCACAGCAGAAAAATGTCCATGCTGCACGCCTGTAACGCTGTGTATGAGCGTTTTTCGGACAGTTTTTCTGTTGTATCTGATGTCGCTCCTCATCACATTATTCTCTGACTATGGTTTTATGTCAGACATGTGTCAGCATGCACATTCTTGCAGGACAGATTAACTTAAATGGAGACATTACAGAAGTCCCAGATTTGTTTCTTGTTAGCGGCAGTAGTAGTTCCATGTTTGAGCTGAGTGTAGTTGTGTAATAGAAAAAGATTTGCTTTTTATATTTTTATTTCACAATAGATCAAAAATAAATGTAAACAAATGTTAAAATAGAAAGAAAAAAATGTGATCTGGGTGTAGGTCTCCTCTCTGTGTACACGATAAAGTTTGTCACATTAAGTATGTCCCCTCTGACATTGCACATTGGTTTGTGAATTCTCTTTTTGGACCCTCAATTTTTTAGCTAGCAAGTTTGGTAGCCTATTAGACCTTAATAGAAATAATAAAGTAAAACTTTTACTCAGCAAATGTCAGAGCGCATATCCTGCCCCGTCTGCCCCGATGGCGGCCACTTCCTGATCCTGCTTCTGCTGGTGGATTCTTCCTGTTAAAAGAGAGTTTTTCCTTCCCACTGTTGCCAACTGCTTGCTCTTGGGGAGGTTGACATTTTTTTTAGGATTTTCTCTCTATTATTTTTGGGTCTTTACCTTACAATACAAAGTTCCTTCAGACGACTGTTGTTGTGATTTGATGCCATATAAACAAAATTGAATTGAAAAATACTTTTTTTTTTGACTTGCTGTACATGTACCTGTAAGAGCCAACTCATCAAAAAAATACCCAGAAAATTCAGATTTGTTTTGGAACTGAGATGTTTATTAACCCTTATAACAAAATACACTTTTTTTTTTTTTTTTTTTTTTTTATTTTTTGTTTGTTTTTTTTTTTTTTTTTTTTTTTTTTTTTTTTTTTGTTGTTTTTTTTTTTTTTTTGTTTTTTTTTTTTTTTGTTTTTGTGTTTTGGTTTTTTTTTTGTTGTTTTTGGTTTGTTGGTTTGGTTTTGTTTTTTGTTTTTTTTTTGTTTTTTTTTTTTGTGTGTGGTGGGGTTTGTGTTTGGTTT
>VURO01013565.1:0-10319 GCA_015108175.1 Pelvicachromis taeniatus | reverse complement strand
TATTTTTCTGCCCTTTTTATCTCCTCCTTGCTCTTTTCTCCACAAAACCTTTGTTTGGTATCCACCCAGCTCCGTCTTAATGAAATTTCCTGAATGCTGATCAGAGACGGAGCCTGTTTGTTGTCAAGAAGGACGCAGGAAAGGAGAATGTCGCGGTGCTCTGTAAGCTCCTGCACAGGCAGCCCTTTTGTTACTCTAGGGTGTCCTCCTATATTGAGTTTAAAAATACTTTGACGTCACCTGTTTTAAATAAAGGTATAGTGTCCTAATTTAACATGGCACGTAATAAGTTATTCGTAACTCTAGCATGTAAATGCTGAATTAAGTAAACAGGAAGAATATTGCATAAAGCTGTTGTTCTTCCAACCAACAATAGATCAATACATTTTTTTTATATTGATTAGTTATTGTAAACACTTTTGGATAACGTGCTACTCAAACAGCCCACTTGTGCAAAATTGGCCCATCACTGTGGTGATGGTAAAACAGGAAATCTGTTGATTGCAGTCTCAATTCAGACCCTTTTTAGTGGTATCACTGTTAAAGAGACAGCCTAAGCATAGAACTGTGAGAGTGTGTATGTGTGTGTTTGAAAGAAAGAAAGATTTAAAAACAAAAAGGGGAGGGGGGGGGGGTCAAGCCCCTGGGTGCACAGATGGGAAACCCCAGGCGTTCTTGTACAAGCTGGCCTCCCTCTCAGGAAGTGGTCTCCTGTGCAGCTGAGAAATCAGATTACCTCCTGCTGGCAGTGTCCCCGACGCAGTGTGTCGGCGTGCTTGCATGTGTAATGGGTGTGTTTTTATAGGTTCCAGTCATCTGAATGGGGGAACCTATGCGCTTCATTGGGAACAGAAGCTGCCAAATGGACAAACACGCACCCAACATTCACCCCTTACTATTTTAACACCCTACTCTTCTTCACTGCTCATTCACCACCACCGACGCCGTCTGTCAATTCACGCCGGAGATGGGCAGACGTTTCCATGCCAACGGCAGGATATGATAGGACAAATGAAGATTAATGGGACGCCGTGGTGTCAATGAAGTTATTGTGGGCTGTTAGAGGTGCAGAGGAGACCTCCTGGGGGCCTCAGCTGTTTGATGGACAGATTGAGTGGGAGGGCGAGAGAAAGAGAGTGGAGAAAGTGGCGTTTGCTTTAGCTTGAAAGGAGCAGGGCTGTTGTCCATCTCTCAACAGGTCCTACACAAAAGTTTAGGTTTCGGTTTTTTTTTATCAGGTTATTTCTGCGCTTTCGATTTGGCGTCTGTGTCCGAATAGTTTCGTTTAACCTGCAACACATCGTTGGTAAGTGTATATTTAGAAGGCAGTTTAGCAACGATGTAATCACATGGTTCTTATCAGCTCTTTTGGACAAATTGAAATTGTCATCTTATTCCTTAAAAATGCTCTTAGAGCGATGCTCTGAGATGCGCGAATGGATGGATTTACTTTGTAAGGAGTAAAATAAATCCAAATTTTTCCTCGCTTTTCTGATTTTACTACTGGAATGCCCTCGGGACGGGTGTCCCTCCGACCTCCGAGGCAAATGGAACGCGGGATCCCTGCACATCATGTCACGATGACGTCATCAAAACATGCTGTCAAACAAAATGCATGTTTTCACCTGATTTATCATCTAAGGAATAGATTTCTTTGTAATGATGCATCAAGCATCACTGCCTAGTTAATGATTTCACTTAAATTAATATAGAAATATGTTCACATTAGCACTTTTAATTCAGCCTTACCTGCTGCTATGTCAACTCCAAGTGTAATGAAATTACCCAACACAAGACCCAACTTATTGATTACTAATCGTTCCGTGCATACATTTAGATTTGTTTCCATTGTTTTCTTTCAGTAAACGGTCACGTATGCGTTGCATTTCTTCATCATAAAACAACAGACTTATATTTGCTTTATGATAAATGTAGTCACTGACAGTTTCTTACACATTATTTGAGTTAAACTACAGATGTCTGCAGTTGTTTTGATTCTCAAGCCTGACAGTGGATTTATGTTTCTGTGTTAAATATGTGCCATAGGTACATTGTAGTCATAAACCCTTCTGAAACCTTATACCGTAACCTGATGTTCAACTGCGTAGATATGTAACCACATGCCCCCAAACACACAGCATGAATAAAGTGAATGCATTTTTACTTTGTCAGAAAAAAACATACAAACGGGGACAACCTGTTCTCGTCTCAAACACGTACGAAAAGCATCCCATTAACCTTCTACAGTCATATCTTACTGTGTAAGAAAATGTCATAAAGCAGGCACGATGTCACCAAACACCACCGTCCCACCCCCGTTGCCCCCTCCAGCTTAAGAAAAAAAAAAAAAACCTCTCCCACTTCCTCTTTCCTTTGTATTGCGCCAATCACCCAGGCCCACCTCTGACCCACCACGACTGAGCTGTGGTGATTGATTAGCACCACCAGGAATATTTATCCAGCCTGTTCTAGGAGGAAGAACCCCCCCTGTCACTCTGTTTGTCAAGCAGCTGTCCATCTTGTTTATTGTACACACAAACACACACTCACACACCAGAAACCCCCTTTTTTTTTTCTCTGGTCGGTAAAATGATGCCTTGATAGGTTTTTTTTCCCTTTGCAGTTTGTCTTTGCTGTGAACCCATGCTTTACTTTTGTCTCAGAAAGATAGTGTTGGTCTGTTGTTTCACTGAAAACCAGCTCCCAGTTTGGATGCAGGACACAGACACTATCTCTACTTTAAGATTAGGCTTAAAACTTTCCTTTTTGCTAAAGCATATAGTTAGGGCTGGATCAGGTGACCCTGAATCCTCCCTTAGTTATGCTGCGATAGGTTCAGACTGCTGGGGGACCCCCTTGATGCATTGAGTTTTTCCTTTTCAGTCACCTTTCTCATTCACCATGTGTTAATAGATCTCCCTGCATTCAACCATACTTGTTATTAATCTCTGGCTCTCTTCCACAGCATGTCTCTATCCTGTCTTCCTTCTTTCACCCCAACCGGTCGCAGCAGATGGCCCCGCCCCTCCCTGAGCCTGAACCGGAGGTTTCTTCCTGTTAAAAGGGAGTTTTTCCTTCCCACTGTCGCCAAAGTGCTTGTTCATAGGGGGTCATATGATTGTTGGGTTTTTCACTGTATGTATTATTGTAGGGTCTACCTTACAATGTAAAGCGCTTTGAGGCGACTGTTGTTGTGATTTGGCGCTAGATAAATAAAATTGAATTGAATTGAATTGAATTGAAAAGCCCATTTGTTTGCCCTAATGTGTGCTAGGCTTTATCCATGCTATCAGGAGGCAGGGCTACTTACAGTGGGGAAGATTGCTAACAGATGGGTCTTTGTTTGTGACCAGAAGTTACCAACTGGGCTCTTATCTGATCAAGGGGCCACAACAAATCAGAGGCAACAGAATTACAATTGAAAGGGCAGCATGCCTACTCAGTGCTGTCGGGGAAATTACGCTGGGTGAGTTTATCCTTCAACAAGTCAACAACTTCAGCTATTATTAGACATTAGAGTGTTTTTAATGTTTATATTTTATAGGTATTGTGTTGGTGCACCCACCAACTTACAAATTTCCACCTACACCAGTTTCCTCTTTCTATTTTACAAATACCCAAAGATTATTTATGACTCAAAAATGATCTGTTTAGTCACAGGAAGAGTACACAGCGTCCCAGTGGCACTCATTTGTCATCGAGCCCTTTTGTTGTTGATTTTTTTTCCAGAGTTTGAAACGTACTCCCCACCAGATCACAGTGTCTTTTAGCCACTAACCGCTGTGTATTCGATTTTCTGCCCTCTCATGTTTACCGACTCCTCCTCCTCCTCCTCATAGTCTTCCTCTTGTGCTGTAGTGTAGCTTCTGAACAGGAGATGGGGCCAAAACTGACACGGGCCAAGATTCTTGACAATTGGTTTTAAAACTTGTCGATCCTACTTTGAACTAAAGAAATGAAAATGTTCAGAAGTGTTCAAACGCTTTTGGTGCTTAGAGAATCGTGTAAGAAGCCTTTAATGTTATGAAGTCAATTCCTTGTGTGGCTGGTAGCAGTCACATGTTTTCTGTGACACAGAATCCATTTTTGACACATAAAAATGAGCTGGAAATCAGAATTATATTCAATTATAATTATTTCATTATATTATATGTACTCGTTATATTATTTAAAAGCATGTACTCTTTAATAATGATGCTTTGTGCACCGGCATCTCTATAGATTAACGTAACTGTTAAGTTTAGTGTTTTTTGATTTGTTCCAACAAAGTCACACCACATGATGTATGGCCCTGGGAACGTGAGGATGGAGGCTTGTAAGATGTTTTTTTGAATCTCCGTGCTCTTGTAGTACCGTGACTGACCTTATAAATGTGTAACTTTTCATTCATTCGTAATTGTAACTTTCTTTTTGTAGGATCTGTGGTCCTTTCTAATCCAAGATCCACAAAGTTCAGCAATTATGTTTTGTAAGCGCATCAAAAGAAAAAGTATATTGTAATTTCATGTGTATAGCAGTGCACCTGCCGTAGGTTTGACCGAGTATATGGAGCATGTTGATCAAAGTCCATTCATTAAGCCTTTCTGTGGCCTACTGGGCTTTAGCAGGAGTCATACAAAGTAAACACTTGACATCAGGCCAGTTCGAGCAGCCTGAACATCTGCCAGTGTTTTCCCAGCCAGTCTGGATGTTGCTAATTGTAATCACAGATGAATTCCACCAGACTGTAATTAGTGGGCCGCTTGTTAAATATTCAGGCATTAGTTAAGTGTAGCTTTGATTTTTTCCCCCCCCCCTCTTTCTCCCTCCTGTATTCAGAGCTCGCATCAGTGCTTGTGTGTCTGTTGTGGCTTTCCATTCATCTGTGCAGGTCATTGTGCTGGTTTATGCTTTCGTTGTCACCTGTTTAGCGAAGCAAAATGGTAGAATCTCCCACCTCATGCATGAAAAAGCATCAAATAACTTAATTGGAAATATACATTCTTCATGTTTCGACTGAAACTCCTTTATATATAGTTCAGTTGAATAGTTGCTCTGTCTGTTAAGTAACTGAAGCGATTTTAGATTGTTTCCTTTTTTCATTCCAAAGACAGTCGCACATTTGAAAATGGATCCATTTGCCAAAACGTCTCATGGCGTTTTAGCTTTATCTGCATTCGTGACAGTGGTAGATATGCTGGCTGCAAGTCGTCCTCTCTGAGAATATAAAAACCGTAAATGTTTATGTATTTATACTGCCATTTAAGTTTGAATGGCCAAATTCCATATTACCGTATATCTTCCAATTGTAGCCCAGGCGTTTATTCAAAAAATGATCCGGCCGGCCCGGCGTTTAAAAGAGACCGGCGGTTGTTGGAGACCGGCTCTTATTCCCTTCTCAGAATTGTCGCGGAAGTGAGAGGGGAAGAGGACCCAGACGCGGTTTTTAGACTGACATGAAAAGACAGTGCGTTTACTTACAGTGCTCCAAAACGTATTCCAACAGTTCACAAATAATGCAGTTTCCAATTGTGCTCCTCCTTTGTTCCCGAGTGTCTCATTGTCTGTGGTAGCCCAGTGCACGAGTGGTGCTCCCCGAAACTCCGCCCAACTCTCCACGAGAGGACGTAAAAGACCAGAAAATCACAGTTAGCAGGTTCGCCGACAGTTCCAGTTCAGTGTAATAATCCCACTTCGATGGTCGCTGCATCCAGCTTAAATGCTGTTGGTCGTATATGACGGCTGTTTGGAAACAGCTGGCCGAGTGATGAGACGCAGGAGGACCAACGACAGCGCGGAGGGTTTTTTTTTTTTTTTTTTAGTGTGGTTCCAGTCACACTCCATACCAGTTGGTGGCGGTAATGCGCCATTCAGTTGTTTGCCAACTGCCAATAAAATTTAAAAAGAAGAAGACGACAGCGCAGAGGGACTTCCGGAAGGTCGCCCAGCTCCTATTGGAGACCGGCGTCTATTTGTCGTGACATGTTTTCAAACCGGCGTTTATTAGAAACGAGCGTCAATAAGAGACAGGCCACTAATGGAAGATATACGGTAATCATGGAAACCCACCTCAAGGTACATTTAGTAACTACACTGGAGCTTTTGAATGGTTGCCTTGCACATGAAAGAGTCCTGGGTTCAATTCAGGAAGGAGACACAAAACCCAGGCTCGGGGGGGTCACTGCGCTCAGTGCGCTTTCCAAACCCAGAGAAACTGGAGGATTCCATCAGGAAGGGCATCTGGTATCAAATGTGTGCCAAATCAAATACGCAGATCCGTCTGTTATGGCAACCTTTTGGGAAATAAGGGAGCAATTGAAAATATCTTCTTCTACCAGAGATTCTGAAAGTATCACAGGCTTCCTTACACCAGTTTTGCGATGTTGTCATGTGCAATAAAAAGTTTTTTAAGGGAACTTTTTTAATCTTAAAAGATAACTTTTGACTATTCTTGTCCGTATCAGCAGCATCTGACATCCGAATTGTTGCGAATTATTATATTTTTCTCTCAGTCAAATTAATGATTTAACTTGTTATTGTGATTTTAGTGGCTAATCTGACTCAAAGGTGAAGTAACCTAATGAAAAGCTTTTGAAATGCATACGTCTGAACCGTGCTGTGCTTTTGCTTGTGTGTGCTGGCTCTTATGAATACCTCTTAAGTCCTTCCTCCATAAAGACTGTACATTAAGGCTTTCTTCACTTAAGTATCGAAAGCCTCTCTTGAACACTCAAAACATTTCCGTCTTTGTTATGTGGCCTCACAACAGGGCATCGGAGGATCCTCAGTTTCTCTCTGTGAATACCTTTTGTTTTGCCTTTTCTTTGGTAGAAACCTCCACCTGAGCCATGCCTCCACTCAACAGGAAACTACCCTTAGCTAAAAGACCGGCTATAAGCCAGGCAGTCAAAACAGGCCATATTTTATTTTGTGTTGGCCTGACGTTATCATCTCCCAAGCTTTGCTCTTCTCTCGTGACGAGCCAAGCATGATGGAATCTCTATTGGTGCTGTCTTAAAGGATTAGAGCTTATTCACTGTTTTTTCCTGACTGCACAGTTCTGAATAGAGCCCTGCTGCCACAGTTCAGTGTCCTACTGAAGCCGAGCTGAGCTGTTGATATCTGTGCTTCAAAATGCTGTTTTCATCTAGAGTTAAGTTTTTTTTCTTTTTTTATAGCATTTACCACTTTATTATCCTTTATTTTGGTTTTATTCACTGTTTGAGAATAGCTATTTCCTGTCCCGGTTATGTTTCCAAGATTTGGTAATGAGAATGCAGAGTGAGTTTTGACCTGCAGCTTAGTAAAGCTACAGTGGCAAAAATAAAGTGTGTGAGTGTGTCTTTGCAAACAAGAAATGAGATACCACCTAGGGATGGATGAGCTCTGGGTGTGTGTGTGTGTGTGTTTGGGCACTGGGGGAGCACGATCCCCAGGCAAGTATCAAACTTCAAGCGCTGTATTAGTGTCAGCTTACGCATGTGTGCATCCAAGAATATCATCACAAAAAAAAGCCTCCAATTCAACCAGACACAGACAAAATCCCGCAAGGCCACAATTTGTTTGTCCAAGCCCAAACTGCACGACAGTTTTCTGCAAAGAAAGTTTATTTTCGGATTAAAAGGCAACATGTTTCTCATATTCACACACTTAACAAACGTAAAATTGAAGCATGTGGTGAGACATTGCTTGTTTTATTGTGCTATTGCTGTTATCCAACACATATCAGTTTGTGTGTGCTTTTTAAATTCTTCTTCCTGCAGTTGGCACTGAGCAAAAGCAAAGAAGACACGAGGATGGGAGAGGGGAGGTGTGCGGGGGGTGGAAAGGAGGGAGTAAGGGAGGGGTAGGGAGGAAATGAGGGCTCTTTGTGCTCTGCTACCTGGCAGACATCTCCAGCATGTGTCGTCTTGCCTTTTGGCAAGCCGAGACCACCGGCGCCCTTGGAATGCTCTCAGTTCAGGAAATCTCGTTTATTCTCATAAACGCTACTCCTAACCCCTCTCCTGCAGTACCGCTGAAGAGCTTGCATATTTTTTTCCTCTTTCGCAGTTTAGTGTTTCTGTCTTGTGCAGTAATTCATTTGTTCTTTTTTTGTTTGGTTTTGTTTTTCCTGTAAAATTTACACCGCGAAAGAAGTTCTTCTCCACCAGCGAGCTCTATAAGTGCACGATTAAAGGCCACTTTCAAGTCCGTCAGTAACTTGCGTGTCCTCGTGTAAATGTTTGTGTTCAGGTTGTGCTATTTGTATCTGATAAACATTGCAAACATTTACGGAAACCGTGGTCGGTGTGCGAGGTTGGATCGGCCAGAGGGATGCTCTGGTTTGTTGTCGCTGGTTGTCTTGCGGTGCAGCTGTTGTTTCACTTGTTGTTTCACTATCAGGCAACATTCAAAAACTTTTTTTTAATAATTGCTTTTCTGTTAATGAGTCGGCTATGTAAGTTTTAAAAACCGCTGACAAGTGACTTGACAGCTCTGATGAGAGCAGGCGGTGGCGCCCACATTAAAGGAATAGTCTATAAAAGATGAAAATTTTAACTGGAACCAAGAAATATTGGTATTTTAATCAACAAATGTTTCGTCTTTAATTTAATTTTAAAAACAATCCTTGGATGGCTTAACGAAAAGAAAAAAACAAACTCTCAATTTTTGCCATTTCTACACAATGCTTATGTCTCTTTATAAGGTTTTTTTTTTTTTTTAAAGACATCAAACTAACATCATCGTCATCATCATTTCAGCAAAGCAGGGTTCAAATTTACTTAAGTTTTTGTCATGCCGTCTCATCCAAATGCATGGGTGCATATTATGTTAGCTTAGCTCATCTTATTGCATTTAATCTATGTTGTGTTTCAAGGCTAAATTCTGAGTGACAAATAAACTAATGTGGAAAAAAATGGCCCCTTCTTATGGGCACAGCATGGTATGCCAGCGATGAGAGCTTCGACAAACAACGCAGTGTAATTCGCCGCAACCGAGCAAACGCATGCTATCATACAATCCTTGGTAGCTTACAGCGATATGAAGTGAATCCTGTGTTGCCTGTACCAAAAAAAATAGGACGACTGTCACTGCAAAGACTTCAGAGAATTGTAAAATGTTACTTTTTCTGGCGTCTGATAACCATAGTAGGCGTAATGTATATTCAAGGAAGCCTTCCTGGATCGTATCTCAGTTTTCAAGGCTGGCTGCAACAAAGCACTCGCACCCACACACCAATAAAATATTCAGCAGGAAAACACTGAAGTTTATGGGAAGTTTTTTCTTGGGGGGGGGGAAACATGAAATGGAATATGCTGACATCAGCATGATTTAATCGTATGAACACACAGAGACACCACATTTACATTAAAATGAAATGTATTGTATTAAAAGTATAACGTACATCGATTTCCACCTGGAAAGTGAGCCAGCTTTCTTGATCTTTCGCTAGCGTGTGTTAGAATCGTGGGGTAGGAAGGAGTCATCATTCACCACCATCAGGATACAGTCAGACCCACATACAAAATAGGAGCTGGTAGGGGGCCAACGGGGGGTTGCAACAAAATAATACCCTCTTTGTATGTTTCAAATATCCCCTGCTGAAGCCCCCTGAGCCTGGCTCTCTGCTCCGGGGATCCCAACACCACATTAAGAGACGCTTACAAGTGGATAAGGTGTAAGATTGGAGGAGGAGGGGGTTTGGTTAAGGGAGCTACGGTGGGTTTCCTGTGATAAAAAGCAGATTTGTGTTCGCTTTTCTTTTCCCTTTCACCTCGACAGGTCCAATGCCTTGTTTAGGAGAACGGCTAAACAAACGGGCTATTATTTGGAGCAGTCATTTCAGAGGCACACTGGACAGGCCAAGGGAGTAATGGTATCCCAATGTATATCCTCCGTCGGGTTCAGTCATCTTCATCGGGGTTAGGTTACCCATTGTAGATGAAATGGAATCAGTCCCATCAGACCTTTCTGTGAGGATGACCATTTGGCTGTCAGAGTGGGAGTTGTGTTTCCTGATACAGCAGCTATATTTGTAGACACAGTGCATTAGTATTGGTCGAGCTTGCAGTTGCTTTTTGATGGTTTATGGCAGGGCTCACCAACCTTTTTGAAAGTGAGAGCTACTTCTTGGGTACTGATTAATGTGAAGGGCTACCAGTTTGACACACACTTCTGAACACACACATATTTCCTCAATTTAACTTTAATTATATGTTATCATTAATAATTAATGATATTCATCTATGTAAAGACACTGATTATGGCAACTGTTTCTGTGGAGACCAGCTAGCGCTGAGCTAATATTTAATAATAAACGTTTTTTTTAATATATATATATATATATATATATATAT
>VURO01013562.1:107241-125011 GCA_015108175.1 Pelvicachromis taeniatus | reverse complement strand
TGGGTCATGTTGTTCAAATTCTCTTGACATGCATAAAGAGAGAATTCAGTGACTTCCCAAAATGATTTTTTTGGGTCATATTTTTTATTATTATTATTATTATTATTAATATTTCTTCAGCCATAAACCTTTCATGTACTTCCTCAGCTGCATGCAGCCATCAGTAACCAGGTAGATCCAGAGGAGCTGGGGCTGGGCCTTGGAAGTATGCTGCTCAACAACCTGAAACAAACAGTGGTGGTGCTAGCTAGCAATGCTGGGGTGCTCAACACAGTGCAAGCAGCTGCCCAGGCTGTCCTCCAGAGCGGCTGGTCTGTGCTGCTACCCACAGCTGAGGAAAGGGCGAGGGCTCTGTCCTCACTCCTGCCTAATGCTGGTGAGTAAATATCAAAACATCTGATAACGCTGATTCAACATGAAAATGTACTAAAAATAGTCGCATTACCTCTGATCAGTTTGATGGAACTGCCTGCAGAGGCTGAGTTTTTCATTTTTATTTTCCAGCATCTGGAAATGAGATGAGTGTGAGTCCTGGTCGGCGCTTCATGATTGACCTGTTGGTCAGCAGCTTAATGGCTGATGGAGGGTTGGAGTCTGCACTCAATGCAGCCATCACGGCTGAGATACAGGTCGGTGTAGTGAATGCATGAGTAATTTCTCTCTTGACTGATATTTGGACATGTGACACAAGTCTCATTTGTGGGTTCCCCCCAGCAAAGAATGCCAGTGCAATCTAATTTAAGTTTATTTTTTTCAGTGTGAAAAATGGCAGCAAAGTTGTAGCTGGAAGCGCATAGAAGGAAACAATGGTACCTTATGGGCCTCTGACAGTTGTTGCAGGCCACTGTGAATAATTGCTTTTTTGGGGAGGTGCACATGAGGTTACAGCATAGTGTTTCAGAGGCATTTGTAGTTACAATGTGCCTGTGGCATACATTTAACAAAGTGTAAATCCCACTTTAGAGCACACATGGACAAAATGTGTGACCAAGGACCAGAACCAGCCCGTCGAACATCTCCATGTGGCCCCTGACATCCTAAATGATGGTAATAATTTTGTATATATATATATTTTTTTTCATGATAGGACATCGAAGCAAAGAAGGAGGCTCAGAAAGAGAAGGAGATCGACGAACAGGAAGCTAATGCCTCCACGATACACCGGTGTCGCACCATGCTGGACAAGGACCTCATCAACACGGGCATCTATGAGTCTGCAGGAAAGCAAAGCTTGCCCCTTGTGCAGCTCGTACAGCAACTCCTGAGGTACCTGCACAAATTGTGCTGCACAATTTCCACTAATGCGGCGTAATGCCTCGCTCTCTGCTAGCATATTCATGGACTTGACTTCTGCAGGAACATCGCCTCCCAGACCATTGCAAGGCTAAAAGATGTTGCTCGTCGCATCTCAAACTATTTGGAGGCCGAGCATGTCAGTAAGGAGCGCTCTGCATCTCTGGACCTACTTCTATGCTTCCAGAGGCTGCTGGTCAGCAAGCTTTACCTGGGAGTAAATGGCACAGAAAATGTTAATGGATACAGTAAGTCTCTTCCAGTTCTTTAGTTTATGTGGACAGAGGTTACAAGTAGGACTGCACAATGAAAAAGGCACAAGCAGTGCAGTACTGTGTCAGTGAGGTGGACAGTGAGGCTCATATATGGATCCGGTTTGTGATTTGGCCATAAATCTGACATGAACCTAACCTGATGTGCCTTCTGTTCCAACCACCTGATTGGTTCGGCACTTTGCCTGGTGTACAAACATGCATGGAATGAGTCCTGTCGACTTCATATATCTATTGAGGAAATGTTATTTTACAGTCATTGTTTTTATGGTTTTAGCTCCCACCTCTAATTTAAAATGAGTTGCAGAAAGGCAGTGTGTGATTTCTCTGGTACTTTTCTAGATATGGAGCTCCTGGGTGTTGGTTCTTTGTTAAAAAAGTACATCGCTTTGTTGTGCACTCACATTGGAGACATCCTTCCTGTGGCAACAAGTATCGCTTCTACTGGTTGCCGCCACTTTGCAGAGGTCTCTCGTGTCATCGAAGGAGATCTAACTGGTAAAAAAAAAAAAAAAAAATCCCTCAGACTTGTATTTTCAGCATATTCATGCTTTAGAGTTGTTTGTGCCACAGTACCAAATACTGGACTGTTTGTTCTTTGGTAGGAGTGCTCCTCCCTGAGCTGGTGGTGTCCATCATCCTTCTCCTCACCATTGACGCTGGTCTGATGCAGGAAACCGGCTCGATCCCTCTCCTGGCTGGACTCCTGGAACACTTAGACCGTTTCAACCACCTGGCTCCAGGACATGAGAGGGACGATAATGAGGATCTGGCCTGGCCAGGCATTATGGGTAAAAGACATTCTAAATTTTAAGGAGAAGATGAGATGGTACTCGGTGCATTTGTGTTTGGACTGTAACTATATTTTCTGCTGTGTTGGCAGGGTCTTTCTTTACAGGGCAGAGCTCCAAGAACAATGAGGAGGTTTCACTCATCCGCAAGGCTGACCTGGAGAATCACAACAAAGATGGCGGCTTCTGGACTGTAATAGATGGAAAAGTGTATGACATCAAAGACTTTCAGGCCCAGTCCCAGTCACTAACAGGAAACAGTATCCTGGGTAAGGTTACACATTAGTTTGAGAATGTTATATGTGACATCCAGGATTAATTAAAATAATACAGGAACACCCTAACTGCTCACTGTTAGAAACATGGGTGATGTGTAAATTTATTTTTTTTATTTTTATTTTTTTAAATACACCAGCTACTGATGGTGCAGCAATATATACCCTTACATCTTACACACACTTCTGAAATAACAAATTTCCTCAATTTAACTTTAATTACATCCATCCATCCATTCTCAGCCGCTTATCCTTTTCAATGATAACATACTTTAATTATATGTTATCATTAATAATTAATGATATTCATCTATGTAAAGACACTGATTATAGCAACTGTTTCCGTGGAGAGCAGCTAGCACTGATCTAATATTTAATAACAAACATTTTTTTTTATATATTATCTCTAACAAATTGACACCAATGCAACTGTGATTTAAAAAAAAAAAAATAGCAACAGAAAATAAAAATAGATGCAGCTTACTGGTAAGTCGTTATAGTGAGCTATTTTTAGAACAGGCCCGCGGGCTACTAATGTGGTCTTTGTGGGCAACCTTGTGCCCACGGGCACCATGTTGGTGACCCCTGATCTAGACTAATCGCTGTACTTTTGGGTTACTCAAATGTTTCTTTTGTACCCTGAAGGAGAGGCTAAAAATAACCTCAAAGTGAAGCTTATGAGACTTTTAGTAGTTTCTATATTTCAGCAATTCAAAGATTCTGGACTTCATCAAAGAGTAATAAGAGAACTGATGTCAGAACTCATGCCATTTGTTCTTTGTGGATTAACAGCCCAGTTTGCAGGAGAGGACCCCGTGGTTGCTTTGGAAGCTGCCCTGCAGTTTGAAGACACTAGAGAGTCCATGCAGGCCTTTTGCGTTGGCCAATATATGGAGGTACCAGTTGGTCTTTTATTTTAAACACAACTTCTTTTCTTTTTAGTTACTCTAGCCTTTGATATTGGGACATTTGATCATTTTCAGCCTAACCAGGAGACGGTCACTACTCCAGACCTCAGCAGCCTTTCTTCTCCACTTATTGACACTGAGAGGAATCTGGGGCTGCTGCTGGGTCTGCACGCCTCTTACTTGGCCAAGAGCACAGCCCTGTCCCCCATGGAGATTGAATGTGCTAGTAGGTTTACTGTTTTTTTTACATTAGCATGGTTCATAAATTCATACTTGAGGTTGGAATTAATTTAACACAAGTGTTTGCTCTCTGCACAGAATGGCTCCAGTCCTCCATATTTTCAGGGGGTCTGCAGACCAGTCAGATCCACTACAACTACAATGAGGAGAAGGATGAAGACCACTGCAGCTCCCTGGGCACAACCACTCCTGATAAGGCCAAACTTTACTCCCGTAGAATAACTCTCAGCGATCACGCACAGCCTTTCCTGCAGGCCATTGCTGACAACAACACTCAAGACCACACTGTGAAGGTACAAGCCAGGTGGAAATGACTGAAGAGGTTGTTACACAGTGAGAAGGAGGCTGATGGATAATAATGTCATGTTTTGCTTTTTGTTTGGGATATTTTAGGACTTCCTATGCCAAATAGAGCGTTGCTGTAAGCAATACCATCTTATTGCGCCCATCACCTTCCTCCCAGAGCACCCTGTGGAGGAAGTTGGCCGCCTGCTGCTCTGCTGCCTCCTCAAGCATCAAGACCTCGGTAACTTAGCAACGCAACCCAGACTAGTCGCCTGAGGACAAATTACAGGCTAATTGTGGCTCACTAAAATGTGTTTTTGTTTATTTAATTATACTGAGATTCATATGAGTTTCCTTCATGTAACACTTTTATTACCACACAAAGATAATTGTGTTCTAATGAAATTCATGGATGCTGAGTTGCATGTGAAGTTTTAAGTAAAAACCTTTGCTGTCACAGGTCACGTTGCGCTCTCACTTGTCAGTCAATGTGCCTTGGGTGTGGACCAAGGAAAGCAGAGGTCCCTCCCTAAATCTGTGATTGATGTGTGCCGCATGGTCTACCAGGCAAAGTGTTCTTTAATTAAGGTATGCTTTCTGCTTGTAAAATATTTAGACGTCATGCGCAGTTAACCTGTGATGCAAAAGGAAGCAGCAGGATGAATGGAAATGCTAATGCAATGATTGCTTTGCCTTATTGTAGACCCATCAGGACCAAGGCCGCTCTTATAAGGAGGTGTGCGCCCCTGTTATTGAGCGTCTGCGCTTTTTATTTAATGAGCTGCGTCCAGCTGTAAGCAACGACCTGTCTATAGTGTCCAAACTGAAGCTGCTGAGCTCCCAGCCACGCTGGAGGAGTATCACCCAGAAGCTCATCAGGGATCGTAGGAAAAAAAGAGGTGAGGCATTCAGAATCTAGTGCAGGGTAACAGTTTTTTTTTTTTTTACTTTATAATCCATCTGCTGTTTTTAAATATTAATTTTTTAATTTTATTTTTAGTGCCTAAGAAGTCAGAGTCAGCTGATATAGAAGAGCCAAAGCTGGAGAATGAAGGGACCAATGAAGAGGAACTTAATGTTCACATCAACCCCGCTCCTGCTGACAGGAAATCACCCACTGACAAAACACCCAAGGTAGTTTAACAGTTTTAGTTTGTAAGATAAAACAAAAGACCAAAAACGTAAAGAACATGGCTACGGTTTAAAAGCTATTCACCTTGAGACACAAAGTGGGTTTGGCTCACTCGGAATTTGTAGATTTATTTATGTGAATTTATGTTGCACTTTCATCCCCCGCAGTTGTAGTTAAAATATCAGAGCAGGACAGTTGAGTGTGTGTGTGTTTCTGCGAAGTTTGTTGTCAATCTATTATTTCATGTCTTGGCAGCAAGACAAGTGGCAGCCGCTTCTTAACACTGTGGCCAGCGTCCAGAAGTACCGCTGGCTGAAACACAGTGTTCAAGGTGCCTTTTCTCAGTCCAGCCTCATGGCCACCATTGTGGACTTTGCACTGAAAGAGGAGCCACTGGATGTGGAGAAAATGAGGAAGTGTCTTCTCAAGCAGGTAGGAGTCGGTGTGTGATAATGTTTTAAAGTAGAGTATATAATACAGGTGGAAAATGATTCATTGTGTTTCCTTATAGCTGGAGAGGGCTGAAGTGAGACTGGAAGGCATTGACACCATGCTGAAGCTGGCCTCTAAAAGCTTCCTGCTGCCTTCTGTGCAGTATGCAATGCTCTGCGGCTGGCAAAGAATCATACCAGAAGGGACCAACATTGGGTAGATCACCTGGTTTAAATCTGTGTTAAAATTACACTTAAAGAAAATCAGTTATTTGTATATTAAATTACAGTAATTCTAGTGATGTAATCATGGTGCACTTGCGGTGTTTGTTTTTTCTTCTCAGAGAGCCCTTGTCTGACTGCCTGAAGGATGTAGATCTGATCCCTCCCTTCAACCGCATGCTTTTGGAGGTGACGTTTGGAAAGTTGTATTCCTGGGCCATCCAGAACATTCGTAACATCTTGCTTGAAGCAAGCGCTCGCTTCAAAGAGCTAGGTGAGTGCTGAAAAATAAGTGGTTGATTCACTTCAGCAGGCACACTATTCTTAGACCTGTTGTAGACAAACCAGCTGAATGACCTGTTCTTGTGACCAGGTGTGCAGCCTGTTCCCTTACAAACAATCACAAACGAGAACCCGGCGGGACCAAGCCTTGGAACCATTCCGCAGGCCCGCTTCCTTCTGGCCATGATACACATGCTGTCCCTGAAACACGGCTCTAACAGTCTCAGTCTGTTACTGAATTCAGGCATATTGGCCCTCACACAGAGTATTCTCAGACTGATAGGTGAGCAGTGTCCAGTCGAAGGCAACCCAGAATGAAATGGTGCGTGTACATATTGTTTGTTTGGTGTTTGATGCCTCTTTTCTGATGTTTCAGGACCCAGCACAGACAGCAGTGATGAGGACCTGAGTTTATGTGCACATGGAGGCTCAGCGACAGTCCTGGAGGAGTCCAGAAAAGAGGCAGCTCCCGCCCCTCTACCTGCCTCTGGCCCAGAGCTGGCTGCCATGATGAAGATAGGCACCAGAGTCATGAGGGGAGTTGACTGGAAATGGGGCGATCAGGTACCTAAATTAATTTTACTCTAGCTACTCATTTTATGGACTTTTTTATGTTTAACTTTATTGGTCTGTCCAGGACGGCCCAGCACCAGGTCTCGGCAGGGTCATCGGGGAGCTGGGTGAGGACGGCTGGATCAGGGTTCAGTGGGATACAGGCAGCACCAACTCCTACAGGATGGGCAAAGAGGGAAAGTATGACCTTAAACTTGCAGAGCCACCACCAGCAGCCCAGCCCCCTGCTGAGGACTCGGACACGGAGGACGACACGGGTCAGTTTAAAGGACGGGCTGGAGATCCTCACAGCTACTGGCAAAGTGTGATGTTCCAGTAATTACCTGTTATATCCTTTATACAGAGGGCGAGCTGATTGAGAAGAGCAGCCATCCTACAGCAATGATGCTAACCAGCACAGTGAACCTGTTGAAGACGCTGTCACTCTCAGCTGGAATCCATGCTGAGGTGCTGCAGTCAGATGCTACACGGACCCTGTGTGGCCTTCTCAGGATGCTTGTGGAAAGTGGCGCTAATGACAAGTCTGGTAATTGGATTGCAGTTTCTTTTTTCTAAGGCTTTATATTGAGTAGCATCTTATTGTAACCTGGCCACCTCTTTGCTGTCAGGCTGTCACTCGCACAGATTGGTGTCTCGGGAGCAACACAGGAGCTGGTGTACTCTCGGCTTCATACGCAGCATTGCTCTCATGCCGCAGATGTGCAGCACCCTCAGCACCTCTGCGTGGATCGGGCTGCTCATCCGAATTGTTGAGGGACACCAGTCCTTCAATGCTATTACCTTGCAGAGACAGGTTGGGTACCATTATTGTGCGCAGGATTTGCTTCCTCTGTTATTAATGATGGCATTAAACCTAGAAAACTCTATCCTGTTACGTAGAGGAATGTTGTCTATTGTTAAATCTAGTTATATGAAGCATATTAATAAATTATTTGGGGTTCTAAACAGCATATTGAAGGCAGCATTTTTAGTTCCAAAGGTCTGAACTCTTGAGATTTGTTAGCTGCAGTTTGTTAAACTCTGAGAATAAGAATTTTTAACAGTTACAGTTAATATTTTGTCCCATAAACCGTAGTTTAGATGATTTTGCTTCTTCTCACTCCTACAGTCCAAAAACAAGTTAAAGAAACAGCTTTTGTAGTTTCTACATAATTTTTTTTTTTTTAGGTTGCTGGAAGCTGGATTTGATTCCTTCATAGGGACTACACAAGGGGTCTATTACACATTTAAAAATGACTTCTCTTGATAACTAAATCAGTAAATTTATGAATTGATGCATTCTCAGCTCAATACAGAAAGAGAGCTAACACTAACTAAGCAGATGTTAGTTGATCCTTTCTGCTTTTTCCTTCTTTTCCCCCTTTTTTCTTTTCTTTTCTTTTGTTTTTTTAAACTGTTTTCATCAGGCAGCTTAATTTGGACAGTTTGATCAACCAGTAAATTAGCCACAGAATCTCAATGGAGATGTTATCTCTCATCCACCCTGCATTTCCAGATCTTGGCACTACGTCTCCTTCAGGCGGTCCTGCCTTCATGGGACAAAACGGAGCGCTCTCAGGACATGAAGTTTCTGGTGGAGAAGTTGTTCGGCTTCTTGGGAAGCTTGCTGAGCACCTGCTCATCAGACCTGCCACTCCTCCGAGGTGCTGCAATGGCTCAGGCTTAAAGTAACAAATGTGATGCTTTTTTTGGTCATTGCATTATTAATTGGTTTTTCGTTTTCAGAAGGATCCCTGAGAAGGAGGAAGTCCCGCCCACAGGCATCTCTAACAGCCACTCACAGCAGCACACTGGCAGAGGAGATTGTGGCTGTCCTGCGTACTCTTCACTCTCTCAGTCAGTGGAACAGCCTGATAAATGATTACATCAACAACCAGCTGAGCTCCATCGCAGATGTTATGGCAAGCTGCCAATCTGAAGCGGTAAGATTTATTGTGGGAAAATTTGTCAATTTATCGTGTTGCTTAAATGTTGACTTACAACAATGCTTTTATTCTGCCAGTCAGCTCTAACAAAGCGGTTATTATAAATGTCCAGAACTGTCAGTGTTTCCTGGAGGACTGTTTCCCTGATTTGGAGGGTCCCAGAGTGGGCAGTCTGATGGCAGTGCTGGCGGTGATTGGTGGGATCGACGGGCGCCTCAGGCTTGGTGGCCAAGTAATTCACGAGGAGTATGGAGAGGGAACGGTCACACGCATCACCCCAAAAGGGCGCATCACTGTCCAGTTTCATGAGATGAGAACCTGCAGAGTTTGCTTGCTCAGTCATCTTAAAACGGTGCGGGAATGCTGAGATACTCACAGAAGCATTGAAGCTGACTCTACTCAACATGTGACTTTATTTAATGTTTCTTCTCTTTAGCTTCCTGCCATATCCTTCAGTGTGCAGAACCTGCCATTCACTGAGCCCATGTTGGCAGTTTGGGCCCAGCTGGTCAGCCTGGCTGGAAGCAAACTGGAAAAACAACGCATGAAAAAGTCACTTAGCCGAGGGCTCACAGGTGCAGACTATATTGCCTTGCATGTAACTGGAAAGAAAAAAATATATTTTTAGAACAGTCATTGACTTTGTTTATATCAGTGTGTTTTATAGTATTCTGCCAATTATTAAGACACAAAGAATTTGCTTGGTTAGAGTGCTGAAATTTTAGTGAGTGTAATCAAAGCTGTTGTTTCCAGCCGACCAGGTGGACATCTCTTTGCTGCGGTGCCAGCAGCTGAGGCTTTATGTTTTAAAGGCAGCTCGGGCCCTGCTGTCTCATCAGGACAAACTCAGGCAGATCCTCTCCCAACCTGCAGTGGTGGACATAGGACCCAATCCTAGTGGTAAGACCTCATCCACTGAAAGGCAGTGTTAATTAATCTTAAAAATGGACCGAGGAAGTTTGGTCATTAGGGACTATTACTTGTTTGATCCAGTTTGGTGACTTCAAAGTTCAGTTCACAGGACATTACTGAGATGTGTTTCATTTTTTTTCCATACTTGCTGCAAATTCTAGCCTTTTAAGGGTTTGAAGGCCTTGTGCACCGTGGGTGTTTTATGAAAATGGGTTAGGGTTAGAGAGTCTAAATCTTTATTCATTTAACTTTGAAGTGAAAATGTAGAGTTCAGTTTAACCTTAAGGTTGAGATCATAGATCAAGTTGTCTAAAAATCTTGTGAATACGATGACTCAAGAAGGAAGTAACCTTTTCAGCTTGATACTATAGGTGCATCACTAAAAATCTTGGACAGATTATTAGTTACAATGTCAGTGACCTTGACCTCAAGGTCAGAGGTCAGGGTTTATGAAAATCTTGAGAAAGAGGTGAAACAAGATTTTTACATTTCTACTATATATGCTAGGAGGCTGAGGGGTACCACTGACAGCCATCACTGTTTTTTCAATCTAGATAAACTTGTCTGTCTCTCTGTGTGCAGAGGATCCAGTGGCATCATCTCCTGATGTGGGCGACTTGTCTCCTGAGGGACCTCTGCCTCCACTGATTCTCCTACAGCAGCTGCTTTCTGCTGCCACACAGCCTTCTCCCATCAAAGCTATTTTTGACAGGCAAGAGATGGAGGTATGTCAATAGAGCTGATTGCAGACAGCTGGTGTCAGCGGTAATGTTGATGATGTTATTAGGTGTGACTTTGACGTTATATCTATGTGCAGGCGGCAGCTCTGGCAGTGTGTCAGTACCTGGCTGTGGAATCTGCCCACCCATCCTCACCCCTGTTTGAGGAGAGCAGCTCTAGTGAAGCCACCACACCCATCACCACGCAGCACATCAGACCACCCAAACAGAAGAAACAGAAGACCTCCCCCATCCCGCCCTTACCCATAGTCGGCCAGCTCATGGAGATGGGCTTCCCTCGGAAAAACATCGAGTTTGCCTTGAAGTCTCTGTCTGGGACTACAGGCAATGCCTCCGGTATCCCAGGTATCTCATCACATGACACTAGAATGCTTGGTAGATTGCACTATAGGTCATTTCATGTGAAATCAGACATATCTGGAAAAAGTACCCACGTACATTAAAGGCCTGTAGGTCAGGAAATATTTAAGGTATGAAGGGAACATTTTTCAGTGGATAGATTAAATATACTGAAGTTATTGTGCATTTAAAGAAAACAAAACGGCTGATTTTGAAAGGATACAGTGTGAGACACAAATTTGTTTTTCATAAAATAAGGCCTGCTTGCCTCATGATGCTTAGACATTTACATGTGGAGAGTAACTGAGCATTTCCATCAGGTGTTGAGACTCTGGTGAGCTGGCTGCTCGACCATCCAGACGTTCATGTCACTGAGCTGTCTGATGCCGACACTGTGTCTGATGAATACTCTGATGAGGAGGTGCTGGAGGAGCTGGAGGAGGCAGAGCCGGCATTTTCTGTGGTGTGTTCCCTTCTCTTATTTCTGGTGTGACCTGCACATTCACCTGTCCCTCAACCTGTCAGATTCATTTATTAATACCTTCATATGTGATAAAAATATGTGTCTGTCACATTAGCCTTCAGGTGCAGTTGTGACTGAAAGCCAGATATTTAAGAAGAGATCTGATTTCCAAAGCAACGATGATTACGCTGTTTATGTGAGAGAGAACATTCAGGTGAGAGTGGTGGCTTTTGAATGTTTTCTAAATCTGCCTTAAAGACATGATGAGTTGGTGTTATGACTCAGCGGCTTCTCTGCAGGTGGGGATGATGGTGAAGTGCTGCAGAACGTACGAGGAAGTATATGATGGAGATGTGGGGAAAGTGATTAAGCTGGACAGAGATGGACTTCATGACCTGAATGTGCAGTGTGACTGGCATAATAAAGGAGGAACATACTGGGTTCGCTACATCCACATCGAGCTGCTTGGTAAGATAACATTTAATGTGACGCTTTGCAGGCATGGAAAGCTAACCCTAATGACAGGAAGTGAATAGACCTAAGAAACCTGTGTCTGTGCTGCTGTTCCAGGATTCCCACCACAGAGTTCTCCTTCTCACATAAAGATTGGTGACAAAGTGAGGGTGAAGCCCACAGTCACAACACCAAAGTACAAGTGGGGCTCTGTCACACACAGGAGTGTGGGGGTGGTTAAAGGTAAGCAGAATCACTCCAGCCTTAACACTGACTGTCTTCTGTTTTTCTTCCATTATTGTAAATTGAATCCACTGTTTATTGTGCTAATGGAGCTTCATTGTTTGTTTTTAGCTTTCAGTGCCAATGGAAAAGATGTGATTGTGGACTTTCCACAGCAGTCCCACTGGACTGGTTTGTTGTCTGAGATGGAACTGGTCCCCAGTGTTCATCCTGGAGTGAGGTAAAGATGCACTAAAGTGGTATCTTAGTATCTTGTGAGTAGCAATGTGAGTGATTAGTTGTCTAGACTTTTATCTATTGCTTCCCTAGCTAGTTGGTAGGAGAAATACTAGTTGGTTAAAGTAATTGTTCATATTTTAAGTTGTTATGACATCAACCACTAGCTTGGTGTCTGTCTGTGAACAAGCTTTAAGCAGTAAAAAGTCAGACAGGTCACAGCTGCATGAATCAGGAAGTTGCTGCAGGGCTCTGGTGTTGAAAATCAGCAGCTGCACATCGGATGAGTCAGAATAAAATGACCACTGCACTTGAGCAACAACAACATCCCACACAGGTGTTTCAGCATTAACTTGCATGGAAAGAAGCGTGTTTTTCTTATTATTCTTTTTCTGGAATAACTAAATGCCACTCACCATGTGGTGCTCACAAAAGCAGAAAGAAAAGAAAGCAGAACTCATCAATCCACATCAGTGTCTCTTTCTGAACAACATGGCCAATATTTTTAGAAGATCCACTTGTTCCAAGCAGTTGTCGGTCGGTCTGTCTGTCATAATACTATTTATATTTTATCCTGGCACAGTTGGTGTGGAACAATTTTGGTGTACATGTACAATGACATTAAAGGGTTATTCTATTCTATTGTATTCTCACTGTTAAAAGTCCAGGTGACTGGGAGATTAGGAGCAACATAAACTAACCAGATGGCAATGGTTCAAGTTAGATTATTTAGCTTCAAAGGAATGCAAAGATGAAACGCACAAAAACCCTAAAGCCAAATACCAGTTGGTCAGCACAGAATTTTTCCTTTCTTCTGCACAGTCATGTAGTTGGCATTTGTAGTCTTTGCACATGATTTGTGGACTTTTTAGTAACTGAGTCATGATTTCTGGAAAGGTACATTTGACACTGAGGTATTCAGATCTACTTTTTTGATGCTTTGAGCACCACAGACTGAGCACCATTTAGTATATTCAAGAAAAGGCAGGTCTATAGTTTGTTTTCAAAGCTGAGAAACTTGCAGTGACTAAGTGGACCAAGACCCTTAAGGAAAATAGGTGAATCAGATTTTGCTTGAACTGTACCTTTTACATGCAACCGGTTTTGCTTTCTCCAGATGTGATGGCTGCCAGATGTTTCCTATTAATGGCCCCAGATTTAAATGTAGAAATTGCGATGACTTTGACTTCTGTGAAAACTGCTTCAAGACACGCAAACACAACACCAGACATTCCTTTGGCAGGATCAATGAGCCTGGTTAGTCCTACGTTTACCAACATAAAAATCTGTGTGGTTCTACGTGCACATACGTGAACCTGTCCTCCATCTTCTCAACAAACAGGCCAGTCTCCGGCTTTCTGTGGCCGTTCAGGAAAACAGCTCAAGAAGCACCACAGCAGCCAGCGTGGGATGCTGATTGACGATTGGTCTCGAGCTGTCAAGAGCCTCAACGTTTCATCGTCGGTTAACCAGGCTTCCCGCCTCATCGACTGCAGTGATCAGTGTTGGCAGTCCTCCGGCTCACAGGGGAAGGTATGAGAGTGAATTGCATAGTCTAATAGGCCGGATGATAGTTTGCTTTATTAACATTTACTAACGTTTGTTTTCTTTGCAGCACTGGATTCGTCTCGAACTTTTCCCAGATGTTCTTGTTCACAGGCTAAAGATGATCGTAGACCCAGCGGACAGCAGCTACATGCCCTCATTAGTGGTGGTGTCAGGTGAGTACAGATGTTTTTAGTTTTTGTAAAATGTTACTAAAATTGGTATTTTCCCCTTTTGTTTGAGCAGATAAGTTTATTTATTTTTGCATTTTGATCATTCTGACATTTTCTTAACATACAGGTGGAAACTCTTTGAACAACTTAATTGAACTCAAGACAATTAACATCAATCCCACTGACACCACTGTCCTCCTCCTTTGCGACTGCACTGAGGTTTGTCTGCTTCAATAACTGACAGCTTCTTATCTTTTTTTTTTTGTTTTTGTTTTTTTTCTAACCCCAAGCTTAAGTGTTGTAATAACTTCATATAAACATCCCCAACAGTATCACAGGTACATTGAAATTGCAATCAAGCAATGTCGCAGCTCTGGCATCGACTGCAAGATTCACGGACTTGGCATTGTGGGACGCATCAGAGCTGAGGATGAAGACCTTGCTACAGTCCCTTTCCTGGCCTCTGACAATGAAGAAGAGGATGATGAAAAAACAGCAGCTGGGAGGTGAGATGAGACAAAGAATTAATATCTGAATGTTCGACTCTGTTTTCTCCACATCTGACAGTCTGCTGTGTTTACATTTTCTTTTTCTCTCCTAAATTTAGCAAGTGTTTACAAAAATGTGGCAGCATGCTTTTTTTCACATCAGTTGACCTGAGGAAGAATAATTTCCACAGTGCAATATACATATGTGTGATTCACTTTCCAGTAAATAAGCTATGAGTTTGTGGTTCTACCACGTGGCCTGTCACTGAGTGGGTGTTTGAAGGGTGCTTGTGAGATGCACTGAGGCAGCAGTGGGTCCCACTTAGGCTAAAGGGCATTTGAGTATCAGCACGCATCAAAAACTGCCTGCTGGCAGCTCCCACCTGTCAACAAGTAGAGAATTGAGACTTCCTGATAAATATGGAACAGAGCGTATTGAGAGCTACTCAACATATTAACTTCACAGCGCTCAGTCTAGATGCCCTCCAATGAAGACTTTCTCTCCAGAGAGACTGGTGATGATGCAGTCAACCATGGCTCTGTTTTGCAGGGGCAGCTCTGTTACCCTCAGACAGTGCCAGAGGCTGCTGGGCCTGGGCTGGGCCTGATAGATTCCTTTTTTGCAGTGATACCACTTGGTATATGAGGTTTTCAGCTGTGGGTGGCCTCACTGGGATTAGACTGTCATCTCAACTGCCTCCATGGACTGCTCACCTCCTCTTTGCCAGTGGAAGAAACCCAGGTTTTTTGGCTCAGGTCAGACTATGGGGATGGGTTTTAGCCAGGAAGGTGGTCTCCACAGATCCCCCGTGGTACAATTAAAGGATTATTCTATTCCTTTATACATTTTCCCCAGTGGTCTTCATTCCCCCAACTCAGAGAAAGATGCCAGGGAAGCACTGGCTTGCCGAAAAATTTTCAGCTGCTGTTCGGTGCACCGTGGCCTTTGCCACTGTGCATAAACTTGTAGTCACAGGGGGCAATATTCTAGCTCCACCCAGAGAGGCTAGCTCTTTGGGCCTGGCGTGAGTCGATCGACCTGAGCATAATTGAGCCTCCTTTATGGTGTTATTGACACTGTTCAGTGTGTTAGAGCGTCGTTCACAAGCTACATGAGCACAAATGGCATAAGTGCTGCTTAGAATTACAGGGCATCCCATTTCTGTGATCTGTGGCAGTGATTCTTACTATTATTATACTATTATTACTTCACTTTTCAGTCTTGCTCGGAAGAAGCCATCAGGACTGGAGTCAGCAGCCACCATCAGGACCAAAGTTTTTGTGTGGGGTCTGAATGACAAGGACCAACTGGGAGGACTCAAAGGCTCCAAGGTGCTGTTTTTCTCCTAATGAATAACTAATTAAAAGTTTAGTGCTTGCGTGTAAACAGCATGGACAGGAAAACATCCATTGGGTGAGCATGAGCGAGCTGCACTCTCTAATCTCTTTTGGTTTGTTCACAGATCAAAGTGCCATCCTTTTCCGAAACCCTGTCTGCACTCAATGTGGTGCAAGTGGCCGGTGGCTCCAAAAGCCTCTTTGCAGGTGAGGAATGAATAGAAATGCCTTGGAAGTGCTGTCCATTCACACTTGTTGTGGTACAGTAGTGTGTAACTGATGTGTCATTGTTGCAGTGACCGTCGAGGGGAAGATTTACGCATGTGGAGAGGCAACTAATGGCAGATTGGGTTTGGGCCTCTCCAGTGGAACCATCCCAATCCCCCGTCAGATCACCGCACTCAGTAACTATGTGATAAAGAAGGTTGCTGTGCATTCAGGAGGACGCCACGCTATGGCCCTGACTGTGGACGGGAAGGTGTTTTCCTGGGGCGAAGGAGACGACGGCAAACTTGGACACTTTAGTAGAATGTAAGTCACTGAATGTGGACACTGTGCACACCCCAGATACTTAATGCACCCTTTATCATCTTTCTGTGTATTTGTTTTGCAAACTATGAAGTGTATAATATCTACATGCAGTGGATATTAAAAGAAATAACAAAGATATGTGTAGTTTTCCAGACAGTCAGTCATCAGCTCATACACTGTGGGACTGCACACTGATTGGCTCAGTTTAATTATAATAAAACACTCCTAAAAGGGGGATTTTGCTTTTATCTTTTCAGCTTTGATGGTCCTGTGGATCTTCTTGAGTGTAACATTAAAGGATAAATTGAGCTCATGATTTCACATACTGTGTTCCAACTTCAGGAGTTTGATTTGACATATATATATGTTTCTATATACGTCTTCCTAAAGTCTTGTAGCTGTGCTCACCATTAGTCGTCATTGTGATTTATTCTTAAATAAATGTTTTCATGATTTATCAGCTTTAAATCTCAATTAAAGTTGTTGCCTGCGCCGATTATGGGGAAAAAAAGACAGTCGGCCCAATATGAAGATTACACTTACAATGCCCCTTTTTTGTTTTCTTGTTGTAGTCAAGCCACACGCCTGTCCTTTATACTGATGCTCTTAGTCATTTCTTTGAAATATTAGCTAAGGCTGTTGGGTGCAGACATGCTGGAGTGAAGGCAGGCAAACCGCGTGATTTAGAGTTGCACGTTAAACTTAACCCTACGATGTAACCTTCCAAGGCAATCGGCCAATGCAGGCTGCGGCAGCGTGATGTGTAGTTAATTTTTTTTTGCGTCTTCATATGTGCATTATGGAGAGCAGTTTCCAATGAAATACAAATAAGTAAGGATGATTAAGAAGAGTCTGAATTTTATTTGTTTACTTTATTTTTATCCTTTAGGAACTGTGACAAGCCCCGGCTGATTGAGGCGCTAAAGACGAAGCGCATCCGTGACATCGCCTGTGGCAGCTCTCACAGTGCTGCCATCACATCGAGTGGGGAGCTGTACAGCTGGGGATTGGGTGAATATGGCCGACTCGGACACGGGGACAACACCACTCAGCTGAGGCCAAAACTGGTAAGCTAAGCCTTTGTTTACTTTACACACATGGCTGCCCATTATGTCATCAGCTGTTCAAAGAAAGATGAAATCTGCATCCAATCCACTAAATGATGAATTCACACACTTTTAGCAGTAGAATTCACACCTTTGAAACAGCAGACAGATTGGTTGCTACATACAGATTAAGTGCATGACGTGTGATTTGACCGTCTTACTGTTCTGTCTGTCGTCCAGGTAAAAGTACTTCTGGGACACCGTGTTATCCAAGTGGCTTGTGGGAGCAGGGATGCTCAAACTCTAGCCCTCACTGATGAAGGTATTTCTGTTAATGCCCTTAAAGCAGTGGTTCTCAAACTTTTTACATCATACCCCACATGGCAGGAAGATTTATTTTCACGCCGCATCTAAACAAAAAAAAAAATGACAGAAAAACCTAGCTGCAACTTCATTTAGATAATAAACTCATTCACAATAATTCCTTCTGTAATTTTTGTTTTAAACAAACAGCTTTCATTTCAAACAATTGTGTACTTACACCACTTCTTCAAAGAAGCAACAAGTTAAACAGAATGTGATCATTGCCAAACATTGAAAAACAAAGTTCAGTCTTAGTCTTATAAAAAAAAAAAAAAAAAAAAAATCCAAAAA
>VURO01013562.1:54127-90825 GCA_015108175.1 Pelvicachromis taeniatus | reverse complement strand
GGGGTGGGGGGGGGTTGGGTGGGTTGGGGGGGGGGGGGGGGGGGGGGGGGGGGGGGGGGGGGGTGCTTGAGCACCGTGAGGGCAGTGCCTCTCTCATGTCTTGGGAAAAGGCGATCAGACACGATCGTGCAGACTCAACGACGCATTCCTTATGGTGTCTTTAGCTCCAGTTACTGCTGTGAAATGTCTTCAGCTTCGACTTCCACCTTGCGTAATCACGCACAGTTAAGTGGAGTCACGAGAGGTAAAAAAAGAAAAAAGGCCTCTGTTGTATGAAGCCTTGAAGGCTTGGCTTAGAAATCATTAGCATTCTTTGTAGACTTAGTCCTTTTTTTTTCTTTTTTCACCAAGTACAGTACTCTGCTGGGAGTCAGGTGCTTTTCACTACAGTCCAGGCTCTAGGCAGAGAGGGAGGACGGCTGAGCCCTTCATCTCCAGCTGTGTCCTATATAGTCTGTAACATAAGTGGAGGTTAATATTTCCCCCTAAATTACCTTTATTCAAGCGGATTACTGTTCTGGAAACACCATATTTCTACTAAAGCACTGTAGTCATAATGTGTTTTAGTTTTTTTTTTTAGTTTTGGTTATTTCAGATTTGATTTCTGCCTGAATTGTGAAAAAAAAGTGTCCTGTCAGGTAAAAGTGGCAAAATTGTTAATATTATACAAGAATAAATGCAATTTCAAGTCTTTGCAAGGGATTATTAGGATTGGAAGTGTGATCCAGGAGAGTAGCAGAAGCGTGACCTCGGGTGACACCAGCCCCCTCCAATATCATTTCAGTGCAACAATGTAAAAATTATGGGATGAAGAAAGGGGTCTTGTAGACCAAAAATAAACTACTGTCCACTGCGCATCATTGTAAGGATGTAGTGTTGCATCCTGTGGCTCAGGAGAAAGTGGGTCGCCTACCCAGTTGGAAGGTTGGTGGTTTGATCCCCCACTGCCTTGGGCAACGTACTGAACTGAAAGTGCGTCCGTTGGCGTGTGAGTGAATGTTGGACAAGGTGCTTTGGTACTGAAAATACTGCATGTATGACACCGTGAATGAGTCTTGTAGTAGAAAGAGTTCTGAGTGCTCAGAGCAGAAAGTACCAGTCCATTGTGATAAAATCGTCTCCACTGACAGGTAATACAAGACATGCCTAATGTGTTTTTAGCTCCTCTTGTGCCAGCCTACTTTTAAAAAACAACAAAAAAAACAACAACCTAGAAATCCCCAAAGGGGGCTTCAACCCACTAACTGGTCCCACCTAACTGGTTACAGTGGTATCTGAGTAATCACCACTAAGAATAGTCATTTAGGTTTCAGCAAGAAGGAAAAAAAAAAGCTCCCGTGGTCGTGTGAGAGCGTGTGCTGCGTTCCGCAAATCATCATGCTAAGCAGTTTAATGTTAATACCAAAACATAACATAAGTTATCTCATGGGACTTTACACAGTAAGGTCAAGACCTCATAATATTATGGGAAACCCAGCAAGTCGCTTTTGGAGGCACCACTGTAGGGAAGAAGAACTCCCTTTTAACAGGAAGAAGCTCCAGGTAGCTGCACTGAGATGAAACTAAATTGAATGCAGTAGTGTCATATAAAAGCACAGGGTGACAAGATGGAAGCAGAAGCAGAGGAACTAAAAAATTCATCAAAATGGAAAGTTTGAAGCCTGATTTTAAGAGTGGAGAGGATGTCTGTCTCCTGCAGTGGGAGCAGGTTTCACAGGAGAGGGCTGAAGGGTTGGCTGCTGTATTTGGATCATGTGGACTGAGGGATGCTGTTCGGGTTGAGCATGCGGCCCTGTGGGTCAGCCATAGCATGTGACTGCATGTGGGAGGGAGGGTGACAAAGGTTTTTATCATCTCTAACCTTCTTTATACTCATCACTATACATAAGCTTTGTAAAAGGCTAAGAGGGACGTTTCTGTGCCGTTGTGTTACTGTTGGGAACGCTTTCCTGTCTTTAAACACACAAAACTGCCAAATTTGACACCTGGCACTTCACTTTTCATACAGGTTGGAGCAGTGTGAAATGCTTTAATGTTTCCCTCTTCAGCTGAACAGAGCGGATCGGTGCAGTCTAACGTACGTGTTCAAAGTGGCTGAAGTCATGTGGATCAGTGAACCAGAAAAAATTCCTGGAAAGGCAACACACAGTGTTGGGATGGGGAGTGACATTAAAAACTCAATACAGCTCATACAACTGCGTTTTTGTGTCACATGAAAGAACAGAATGAAATGATCTGCAAACCGTTTATGGCCAAAGACAAAGTATCAAATGTTAAACTGAGAAATGTGGCCGGCTTTCCACCATGCTGCATTCTTTTAACGCGGTTTGGCTGTCAAAGAGACCTTTGGTTTCATAACGCTTTAAATGTGTCTGATTCTCTCATTACAGGGCTATGTGCACAGATCAGTCCAAACTTTACACCCCACCCCAGAAAGAAGGGTGAGGTCTGCAAACTATTTCCAACTAATTTTAAAAATCTTAAAACATTTATACCAGAGTAATGTTTGGATCCTCAGGTGCTTGACTGGGCCTCGGTGCAGCCCCTCAGTTCACCCAGGCTTTTCTGCTTCCCTTTGAGAAACTGTCTTCTGCTTTTGAGGCTAGTCACCTTCTCAGAGGTTTACGATACTGAACTAATGCGCAGCAAAGAGTCAGTGTTTCGAGCAGTCTGCAGCTAACAGGGATTATTGTACATACACTGACCTCATCATTAGAAACTTTGGTCATATTTTTTTATGAAGCCCCACCTGTGAAATAGGAGATACTTGATGGGAAATAGGGAGAAGAATACATTCACATTCATTAAGGTAGAAAAACTAACCTCTGCAGACCAGAGCAACTTCTAAATGTTCTAAACAGGGTAAAAGTGAACTTTGACCCTTGGATATTTCACTTCAGCATCATCATCAATCAGATGGTGCCTTTACATTCAGTTTGGAGGCCTGCACTGTTTTTACTCTTCTTGTATTCTGTAAATCAAGAGGATCATGTGCCACCAACTCAGAAACCTTCTCTGCCTCAGCAGACAGCTAACCAAGCATTCAGATTAAGGCACTGAGTGAACAGGCAGATTTATCCCAGCTGAACATCTCTGAACGCCTGGTGCTCAGACAGGCTTACAGACATGAGTGTGTAACTAAAACTAAACATTGCTGCCAGAGTTCATTCACATTAACTTCTGCTCTGTGAGCGCCTGCATCACATGACGCTGTTGTCATGACCAGTCAGCATCCAGCACTCAGTCCTGATGAAAGGAACCCAAAGCAGCAAAAACCGCCTTCACTCTGATGCTGCAGTGACGCCGGTTAAACCTCCATCAGACTCCCAGTTTACTCTCCTCTGTGTCGTTCATGTGATTTCTCTGTTCTCACTACGACGTCTCACATCAGCTCACAAGACCAGAGCGCAGTCACCGCCCCGGGACATCTTCTTTGTCGAGCTCTATCCTCACAGGCAGCCCCGAGTCCAGACCAGGTGACTGAGACCGCTCAATGGGAGACGTTGTCTTCAGAGACTTCTGAGAATGAACTCTTAAGATCATGTTTGGATAGGGGACTTATAAGAAATGTATCTGTATCACTGTTTGCGTTCAGTTCACTGAACAGATCATTTATATAGGCTGGAGATTTTAGTGGTGGGAGTTTCTAATTACTTAGGTCCTGTTAGTCTGGTTCGCTAGCTTTTACTCATGGATGGCAGGATGTTAAAATCCTAATCTGCTCAGCTGTGTTGGGTCAAATGCAAATGTATTAAGAGATTAAATTAAAGATACAGTCCCTGGTTTTGTTGAAGCCTCCTGCAAATCCTTGAATTTTAGAGTCTCAGTTGTTTTTAAAATTCCATTTTCGTTATTTAAATAAAGAGAAATATGTGGAAGAAAAAGAAATCCACAAAACAAAGAGATGAAATGAAAAAAATATTTTTGAAACCAAATCCTTGTGCCCAGTCCTGACCTTAGCTGCTGTTTTGAAAAATGAAAAGAAAAAAATACAGCTTCAGATGCATCAACAGTTTTATTGAGAATCTTTTTTTTCTCTCTTTTGTTTTTTGAACTTTGGAGTTTTCATTTAAATTGGTTAACGTTCACTAACGTTTTCAAAATATAAAAAAACCCTGACTTCTAACCAAAGGAATGTGAGTAACCTTTGGTGTCAACAACCACTTTCAATAATATTTAATTAACCAGTTTTTCTTCCTCCACTTTCACAGACAGTTCAAATAATTTTCTCTTTTTTAAATAAAAAAAAAAAGCTTTTTTCTCTCATTTTTTTTGTCATAAACATCCACCAGAGAAGCTGCAGCTCCACATTTTTTGAGAATGATGACAGATTTTTTTTCTTTGGGTGATGAGATGTAAATGATGTTAACAAAGAACGTGCTGTTTTTTTTTTTTTTAAACTAGAGATTTGGGTTTTTTATCCGAATCCTGTCCGTCTCTGACCTTTCTGACCGCTCCTCACCTTAAATCTGTAGCTTTGAAGCTCTGTGCTATGATCAGTTAGACTCAGTGCTTTCCACATGACAGCCCGCCCTCCCAGAAAAAAAAGAAAAACCACAAATATTCACATTATTTATCATACAGCTACAAAAATAACATTAAAACATCTATATGAACATTTCTAAACGTACATCAGTGCATGGCTGAATCTGTTTAGAAAAATCTAGTATAAAATAATAAAGTTGCCTTCAGGGCGGATGTGGAGCAGGAGGGGTGGGGAAGGTTTGATTGTAAGAAGAAAAAAAAACAGTGGAGTAAGAGCTACTGAATGGGAAAGCTTTCAGTTAAGAACCTCCACCCTCCTCAGCGCCTCCAGAGACTGCGCCTCAGGAACATCTCCCTCCTTTCTGGGGAGAGCACCGGAGAGCACAGGAAACACCTCAGCTTCTCTCACCTTCCATCACGTCACTGTGCTCCAATAACATCCAAAAGAACGAGTCCCAGCAGGTGTGAGACCATCACTCTTTACCTTTTGCTGGATTATCACTTTGAATGAGTTCTGCTTTTTTTTTTTTTTTTTGGCTCAACATCAGCATCATCATCATCATCATCCTGTTTGTCTTCATCCTCATCATCATCTAAAAACCAGTTCTCTGTATTCATTCACCAAGGTGAGTTTGACATGTTTCACCTGTTTCCTGACAAAATAAAAGCTTGAACTTAAAGCATGAATGTGCCTCAGTTACACCACAGTGTTGGCCTTTGTTTCAGGGCTTTAAGCCTCATGTCCTAATTCTGCTCTATAAGCAGTGCTGTAGCTTTGTAAAAATCCCCTCAGTCATTCTACTGATTTCTAAAAGATGTCTGTTGAATGGATGAAACACGCTCTTATATATTTCACTGCTTAGTATTACCTAATACTGACAATTGAAAGAAACCACAAGTTACAAACATCCGAGTCAGAGAACCGTGCTGTCACGGCTTCCTTTCCTGCTGAATTTCTAATGCTGTGAATGAGGGTGGAGAATTTAGTTTGTGTTTGCTTTTACATGCAGCCCGCAGGCAAGATGTCCCACAGAAGTCTCTTTCTCTTCTCTGAGGCACATCACAAGCATGGGACAAGTCAGAACAAATGTAATACGTGGCGTAATTTGCAAGAAATGCATGTGAACAATAAGTGGTCCATGACTGAACTTTAAAGATGCTCTAATTAACGTGTTCATATTGACGCTGAAACAAGTGACTAAACATGAAAAGGTCTCAACGTCTCAAACCTACGGTTTCCACAGATACTTAAAGCCGAGACACCCCTTTGACGGAAACATTAAAAGTAAGAGGAAATCTGATGTCAGCATCATTGATATTTTTTATTCATGTGTAAATGGGAGCATCCACAAGAAACTGGTGTCTAGAATGTGTTCATTGACAGTTTTCCCCTTGTATGTCTTGTATGTAAGTGGGAGAGGGAAGCAAATATAACAGCGACAGATGAACACTGATTAATGAAATGTAGAATAAATGGTAGTAATTCTAGTTCTACCCAGAAGAGAGAATTTTCCTGGATGGATTTTCTTTCTTTTTTAATTTTTTTTTTTATTATTCCAAAAAGAAGATGCCTATAAAACGTCAGGTCTTAATCCAGACACTGCTGGAGACAATGTAATGTAAACAGTCCAAAACACGTGATGGTGGTCAGCCACCATCACATGGTCTATCCTTCATGCTCGGATCCTCTACCAGAGGCCTGGGAGCTTGAGGTCCTGTGCAGTATCTTTGCTGTTCCTAGGTCGGTGCTCTTCTGGACAGAGATGTCTGATGTTGTTCCTGGGATCTGCTTGAGCCAGTGTTCTAGCTTGGGAGTCACCGCACCGAGTACTCTGATTACCACTGCGACCACTGTTACCTTCACCCTCCACATCTTCACAAGCTCTTCTCTGAGCCCTTGGTACTGCTCAAGCTTCTCGTGTTCCTTCTTCCTGATATTACTGTCATTCGGTGTCGCTACATCAATCACTACAGCCGTCTTCTCCTGCTTGTCCGGTTGGTTAGCCACCACCATTTTGTCTGTCTGTGTCTGAAAGTCCCACAGGATCTTTGCTTCGTCATACTTGACCACCCTAGGGGGCGTGTCCCATCCTTGAGACTTCCAGGCCGTACTTGGCACTGATGTTTTTGTATACTATGCCGGCCACTTGGTTATGGCTTTCCATGTATGCCCTGCCTGCTAGCATCTTGCACTCTGCTGTTATGTGCTGGATTGTCTCAGGGGCATCTTTACACAGCCTGCACTTGGGGTCTTGCCTGGTGTGGTAGACCCAAGCCTCTATGGATCTTGTGCTCAGAGCTTGTTCCTGTGCTGCCATGATCAGTGCCTCTGTGCTGTCTTTCAGTTCAGCTTTGTCCAGCCACTGGTAGGATTTCTGGATGTCAGCCACCTCCTCTATCTGCCGGTGATACATACTGAGCAGGGGCCTGTCCTTCCATTATGGTTCTTCTATGGTTCCTCTTCTTGCTCCTCTTTCTTGTGTTTCTTCTGCCTGATATATTCACAGAGCACACAGTCAGTTGTGGCCATCTTCCTGAAGTATTCATGGATGTTTGTTGTCTCATCCTGGACTGTGGTTCTGACACTCACCAGTCCTTGGCCTCCTTCATTTCACTTAGCATACAGTCTCAGGGTGCTGGACTTGCATGGTCATGAGCTTCCTCGTCTTAATGTCATTTGCTTCTGTCTTCTCCTTTGGCAAGCTTATTATCCCAGTAGGGTACCTGGTGACCGGCAGGGCATAGGTGCTGATTGCCTGGCTCTTTCCCATTCAGCTCAGGACTTGCCTGACCCTCTGCAAACATTTAGTGATTGCCGCTTTCCTAATGGCCTCTTCATGGTTTCTATTTGCCTGTGGGATCCCCAGGTACTTGTACCTGTCCTTTATGCCCGCACTGTTGCCTTTTGCTAGTGCGATCCTCTCATTTCTGACTACCTTCCCTCTCTTTGCTACCGTCTGACTACACTTCTCCAGTCCGAACTTAGAATGAGGGAAATTGTTACAGGGCTTCTCTAAGTTGTAAAATAAAGGAATGTTCAGAAGAACACCCGCAAAATCAAAACAATATAAATGCTGCAGAGATGCATAGACTCCTTTGGCTTTTCCCCTAAAAACAAACAACTTAAATGAAGTTACACGGCCTGCACATTCTATTATAGAAATATATTCATGATCTTCATAATGTTTGGACACATCCCAATTTTAGGCCCTAAAACGTTTTCGCCACTTATTGTTTCATTGCCTTATTTCTAAGAGGGGGTGACTTCTCTGGCTGCAAGAAGAACTCGTCATCAGTACGCATCCCTCATTTCCCAAAAGCACAGTAAACCATTTCTTGCTGCATTTATGGACTCTGTCACAGGTTCCAAACCTTACTGAATAAAACATTATGTTGATTTTGTGAAATTATGGCCCCATTAGAGCTAAAAATGCATATAAAGAAGGGAATACCTTACAATTGGCCTTACTTGAAACTGACACTGCATTCTTTTACAGTCAGTGAGTTTCACTGTTGGACAGACTCCATGGTTTTGACACCTGGTTTTAAAAAGCCAAGGTGGCAACAGGGAAAACTCTCTGCTCCAAACACATCAATGCTTTATCATTATATGTCAATAAAAAAAAATGTGCTGCAAGGCACCATGAGGAGTTGCTCTTCTATAAACACAATCTGTGAGTGAACAGCAATCAGTGAGTTATCCAAGTCAGTCACAGCATCTTAACAGGCGTCTTAAATTAAATAAGGATAAAGCCACCGTTTCCCCCCTGCAGCAGTCTCACCATGTATCTGGAGAACAAAACCAGCCTGGAGATTGAAATGTCTCAGACGTCATCCCAAGGCCATCAGGGCAGGAGCACCCTGAGGTCACCAAAGGCAGTGGCAGGGAACTTCGGGGAACTATGTCTGCTGGAGGGAATCTCGGAGAGACGAGACACCCAGAAGCTGCAGCAGTCTGGAGGACAGTGTGTCATCCACACCGAGGGCTTCGTCCCCATTCGACAAGAGGACGGGTAACTACTGTGCTCTCACGCTCATGAATTACATCCATCACTGGAGGGGAAAGATGCTGCAGGGCAGGGGTGGGGAATGCCAGGCTTCAAGGGCTGCTGTCCTGCAGGTTTTAGATTTCACCCTGGATCAACACACCTGATTCAAATGATCAGTTCATTACCAGTTCTGGAGAACTCAACCTCAGCCATTTAAATCAACTTTGTTGGATCAGGGACACATCTAAAACAGGCAGGACACCGGCACTTCAGACCTGGAGTTGCCCACGCCTGCTCTAGGGGGTCTAACAAACACAACTTTAGAACAAAAAATGAGAAAAAGTCCAGGTGCAGGAAATGAAGCAGGAATCCAAAATCAGGGAACATGAACACACTGAGCACAAACAGAGAGGTGACAAGGCCAAAGGGAAAGACTGTGCATGAGACAGGAAGCTGTTAAAACCAGTAACATTTGACCCTGCTTCCTCTCTCAGCTCAACTGAGTGTTTTGCCATCTTTCAGCTGCTTGTTTTGGTTGTGACACATCTTCAACTTTGGTTCATTCTCATTACTTTCATCACTGTTTTTTTGTATGTTGAAGCAGGAGATTAACCCTCATTCTCTCTTCTTACTGGATTGTCTGAAATAAACAATTCAATTCAATTTTATTTATACAGCACCAAATCACAACAACAGTCGCCTCAAGGCACTTCAGATTGTAAGGTAGACTCTACAATAATACATACAGAGAAAAACCCAACAATCATATGACCCCCTATGAGCAAGCACTTTAGCAACAGTGGGAAGGAAAAACTCCCTTTTGACAGGAAGAAACCTCCAACATAACCAAGCTCAGGGAGGGGCGGCCATCTGCCATGACCGGTTGGGGTGAGAGAAGGAAGACAGGATAAAAGATGTGTGGTTTAACAAGAATTTAAATCACACATGCAGAAACATATTACACATGCTCTGCTGGTCAAATCCCAAGGCCTGATTTTCCTCGTGAGCCATGTCAATTCACACGGACAGAGACGTGTGTGTGTGTGTCGGTGGGTATCTAAGATAGCCAGGGGTGGGGTGGGGTTAATCTCAAACCTGTGGCTGTGACGTTATTGGGATTAAAGTGAGGTATTTTTCTGCTTCATTAACCAAATTAAAGTTGTAAATGATAATACGTCGAACACAAGGGGAGGCATGGTAACAGAAACCTAAAGACTAGAACATACAAATACTACACAAAGCAAAGCTTTCAAACATTGTTAACTATAGTTAGCTATAGTTTTAATAATAACAGTTATATAGACATAAGAAGACTATGCAGAGCTGAGGGGTAGTATGTGGCTTCATGTCTGTTAAAAAAATCATGCTGAAGCATCACACTTTAAAACCTTTTTTTTCTTTTTTTACTTTTTAAACAGACTTAAAAAAATGTTTTTTTTTTTAAACAACATGTACAAAGACTACACATACACAGGGTTGTAGGACAAGACCCAGGTAGAAACAATGAAGGAGTTAGAGGAAATACTTAGATTTCCTGGAGGAATAAACTCAACTGCCAAAATAAAACAGGAAAAAACAAAGGAGAGACTAAAACAAGGAAATATGACAGGCAGTGGGAACACAAAGGGATGCTCATTTAGAGGACAAGTGTTCTGAATTCTTGACCTAAAAGACACACAGTTATTGTTTGCTTTATGGCCAGAATTTAGCATAAAGGATAAATGTTTATCTTTGTAGCCACCGTGATACAACCAGTTTCATTTGTGGACTGCTGCTCTGAAAAGCGAGGGTAGACTCAGGGAGTTTCCAGCTAACACTAGTGCTCACAAGTGTTCTTGGTAGGTTAATAAAGTGCATCCATAATTCACTGGGTAGTGAAAAAACAGAAAATGTGAAGATGAACTGTTAACCTGCAAGCTTATTGATGTTTCATATCAGAGATAATCCCCTATCTTGAAACATCATATAAACAAAATTTACAGACTATATTTTAACTCAACAGGAAAGTGTTTACAGAGGTCAGAGGTGAGACATTTATTTTCCCATACTCTTCTATGGGATCAAAATCTTCCTGCACCGATAGCTCTCACCCCCTAGTGGCCTTCTGATAGAATACAGGTTTAAGGCACTTCCACATTGTCTTCATTTTTCCTTCCTGGCAGCTGGGAAAATCTTTGTGTTTGTGTCTTTGTGTTCTTTAAGACTGGGCTAAAAGGATGCCTGCTGTGTCTAGAAACAGCACTAATCAGAATACTGGCTGTACAAACTGATAAAAGAGAAGGTTAAAACAATAGTTTAGATAAGTAGAAAAAAAAACAGACACTGTTTTAGCAGGAAATGTACATTTTAGAAGTTTTCCAAGTGAAAAATAAGTCTAGTATCATCAATGAGTTGGACACGATGGCTGTTGGTTGTAGGTGTTCCAAAAAGACCAAGTCAAGTACAACTTCTTTTACTTAATATCCTTTAAATACTCCTCAGCGAAGGGAAATCTTTCTGCTAAGTCACATCTACTAGACAGGATCAGAGTGGGATCATTGAAAAAAAGAGAGGTGAAAACATTTGTAGACATGCAGTAAATCTCTTTATGGATGTATCAAGGTATCAGAGGGATTAATGTGGCAGACTTGCCAGATGTAATCTTGTTTTTTATCCAGTAAACTTTCCACATGACTTCAAAACACCTTAAAAAAGACTGTCTGTGACAAGTTCAGTAAAGCCCACTAACTCAATAACAACAAATACAGGAGGTATATTTTATAACTGGAGAATTCTCTCTCAGCACAACAGAAATTTAATAGAAATGTCACAAAACAGACACCTGGCTTCTTGATCCTCATAATAATACAGTAATTAATGTCCATTATATTGTAAAAAAAAAAATTGTTAAATTGTTATATAAAAGAAGAGAACTTGATTCTTTCACAGACTGGTTTTAAGCACCTAAAACATTTGGCAAGCCAAGGTTAAAATACCTGAAGATTATAGGATTAGCTGAGGGGGACTTTACATTTCAAAGGTTTACGTCAGTTTGGACACATTATAACCGCCCCCACCTCGTGGGCTCCCTGAAACAGTGGATTATGGTGTTTTTAAACTTAACTACTGATACTGCACTTTCTACATATGATAATAATAATAATAATAATAATAATAGATGAAAACAAATATAGTGTGTATGTGTGGTTGTTGATTGTAAGAGGTTACTGTATGCAGCAGCAGGGTGATAAAGTAGCTTTTAATGGATCATATTTGAGAAATACTGTTTGGTTACTTTTTAACCCTCTTTATTAGCTAATAGTTTTCTGTTGCATTTGTAGTTTCAGGAATAATTTCAGTGCTGTCAACATCCTCAGAGGAAAAACAAACTCAGCCAACCTCACAGAGAGGTCGCCTCTGCTGAGATTCTCTCAAGATGACAGGTGAGTCTTTCCTCGGCCTTTTGTCCTTGGCATATTGCTCTAAACCTTAAGATGCTCAAAATGAAATAAAAAATAATAATTACATGTGGGATTAGGTGAAAAAGATAAATAAAGCATGTAATTCTTTAATCAGTTCATTCTTAAAAATAACTTCCACCATATTTAGATACTTAGCAATTGCTAGCAAGCAGCTCTTAGCTGTTACAGTGAGAGAGAGTTATGACAAAATTAGGGTCATCCACTGATTTTGGAGTCTTGGTGTCAACGTTTTAGTGGCTGCCAGGCTGGGTTTTTTTTTAAAGCCAGAAGTGATGATATTTGGACAAACAGGCTCAGTTCAGTTCAGCCGTCATGAAGAATGAAATTGTTTTAAAAGGCATTTTAACATGGGAGTCTATGGGGACTGGCTCAGCATTGGAGCCTCTAGTGGACAGAAGTGGAACTGCAGGTTTTTGGGCTTTGTCTTTTTAGGTTGATGCTTCAAACTGCAAACTTACTCTGCTAGTGGCTTCCAAGCCAGGCCAGGTTTTAAAAATATTTATTAATATGTCGTTTTTAATGTCTTACTATATGATCTGGAAATTATCATAGTTAAACTCCAAAGCAGTTTTATGATCCAGAATATTTCCCTAAAACAGGATTGTGTGTGTGTGTGTTTATTTAATGTCTCATGTTAGGCACAAATACAATAGAACATTAGTGGTTGTATTAAATGAAATGACTCATCCTACAAGTGTGTTGTACTGCCCTTCTTACAGGGTTGTACAACAGACTTATGGGATGATGACAGAAACATTTTTTAATTTTGGAGCTCTCTGTGATCTGCAGCTGCTGCCTTTGAGTGTTGTGTTTATTTTTGAATTGAGGTTGTAGTGATTGATGAGGCGTTCAGACTGTGATTATTCATTTTCCAGTTTAACCTACTTGACCCTACATGACCCCAGCTTTGTGGGAGGGGAGGAGCTCTGGAACAACGGCGCCCTGGACGTGGAGAGGCGGTATCGCCTGGGCAGCGAGGTCACCAGCCTGTCGCTATCGCGTTCCAGCTCCTCGGAGAAGTACGACCCTCTGGACAACCTCAATCTCAGCTTCAGGTTCACAAGCAATGTGAAGTGAGTCCCAACTTGTTTTCTCTATTGAATCTGTCAGTGTGATGCCATTATTCTTCAGAGAAACAAACAGATTAAGTGCATAAGGAAAAGTAGGGCCGGTGGAAAAAGATAATCATTGTCATGTTACAGATTAATCTTACAACCGGTTTACAACCTGACCCTCTTGGTTTAAAACCACTAGTATTTAGTATCTAGCAAGGAGGAGAGCTCAGAAGGTAGAGTCGCCTCATGATTGGAATGTCGGGGGTTCGAATCCACTGAACCGCTTTCCCCTCAGATACCCCTGAGCAAGGTACCGTCTCTACACTGCTCCCCAGGCGCCTGGTTTGATGGCAGCCCACTGCTTCACTGAGTGAATGGGTCAAATGCAGAGAAGTAATTTCCCGCTGTGGGACAATTAAGGGATTAATTTCTATCTGATCACACTGAGCTCATTCTATTTTATTTACTATCCACTGTTTGGTCTTTCCAGATGCTGCTTCAGAGTCTCCAAAACTGCCACCATCTTTGCGTTTGTTGTTCTCTGCAGTGTAAGTAGATATGTTCCTGTAGAACAGATACCATTGCATAATAAAAGGGAAATTGTAACATAGTAAAAACCTAATTACTAATAAAAAGTAACTTGGTGGTATTATTGAAATCACTGAAAGTTAATGATAGCTAGGTCAGCTGCTTCCCTATGTTTTTTAATACTGACCTTAGCTAATCACCCCTTGGTCTGTTGATTAAATCAAATAAAACATCACATTTTAGACCACTGTCCATTTTCATACAATCTGCATCCACTGAATCTGTGTAGTGCATCTTTGTAGTGGTGGGGTGTGGTTTGTGGTTCAACTGTAGGAGGGAGACGTGGGGCAGATGGCTGGCTGGTAGTGAACGCAGGGGAGAAGCGGGGCTGTCTGCAGAGACAGTGCAGCTCCAGCTGGGCCAAGCATTGGCGCTGTTTTGAGTTGTAAACACTGAAAATAAAGCACAGTGTGTCGTCACTAAGAAGAACCTGCTGCTATCTTGTTTCAAATATATTCTTTATTAAATATACTGATGACTTTATGCTGGTTCCAGCTGTTCTTCAGCATGTATCCTGATCGAGACACCCCCTGGAGGATGGTGGCAGTCTCTCCCACAGAGAGTTTCTGTATCCTTTTCAGTGAGTTACCGTAGACATGTCCTACTAGTTCTCAGACGGTCCAGCAGAGGTTTCATCAAATCACAGCAAAGAGGAGAGAGCCGGAAAACGAAGCAGGGTGGATTTACATGGAGTATGAGCCATGCACACACACTCTGGGTGTGGATTTAATGCCCCCACTCATTTCAAATGCACAAAACGTTCAACATGTCCGCATTTTTCTCTTGACCGCCCACGTCTCACAGCAATGAATGTGACTGATTTTCGGGACAATGCTTTACTGAAGCTACAGGTGGCCGGGCCTTTTGCAGGAGGGATGATAGATTTGACCACTCAGGAGTACATCCTCATCCAGGTAGAGCAGACCGAGCAGCCAGGGCAGCGGCGGAGGAGGACTCAGCAGGTGAGCGCCACCTCGAGCTCCATCTTCCTCGCAGTATTATTACACTAATGAGATGCTGCCTCATTTATATTGTGCTGTTTGTAAACAGGTGACTCATAATTGGACCATCCCTCTACACGCAGAAAGAAGCGACCAGATAGTGGAAACAAAAACCTTTGAGATGCTCAGCAGGTACTTAGAATACTGTGACAGTATATTGATATGACCGCCTCGGTTTTAATGGTCACATGGACCTAAAAGTAGTTCTGGTTTTCATTGGGGTTGTTTATGTGATGTACAAAAACAACAAAACCAATAATAATTTTAAAGTTAACCTTTGTGACTTTCACAGCAGTGTAGTTTGCAAGCTTTCTCCCACCTTTGCTGTCATATTTCTTACTCTTTGTGTGTGCATTTATCATTTAGAGTGTGTAACATTTATCCCAAGGCATAAAGGCATTTTCAGTTTTTGTTAGAAGCCACTGGTGTCATGGAGACATGCACAATATATCCAATTCTGAGCAATTCTGGACTGTGGTTCAAGAGAGCAACAGATAGAGGAGGGTAAGGTGATATGAGTTTAGTTTTTTGAATATAATTCTATTTGTTTTACTCTTTGTTCTGTTTTTAAAAAAAATCACTTCCTTTGGCTTATTTTTTTCTTGATAAGTCTGGACATGTTTTTGAGTTCATTTATGTTCTTGCCTCCACCTTTGGTCAAGAGCTCTGCAGATACAAATGGCTGAGATGAGTTTCTGGGCTGAACCTTTGAGATACGATGCACAGAGAGTTGGAAGTAGAGCTGCTGCTCCTTCAATTTAAAAGGAGCCAGCTTGAGCATCTGATTAGGCTCTGAGGTTTCTGGGGCTCAAACAGTGAATACATTTCTGTAGGATGACCTTCTTTCATCTTATCAATATCTCTGAAATTACAAACATCCTGTCTCAGAGGGATGCTGAAAAAGTAGTTCATGCATTTATCTCTATGCTGGACTGATGTCATTCTTTATTATCAGCTTTAAGAAGGTCCTTGTGGTTCCTACAGTTTCTAAAAGTAGAATGGGAGGCAGAGGCTTCAGCTTTCAGGCTCTTCTTCTGTGGATCCAGCTTGGATTCAGGAGACAGGCACCCTCTTGCCTTATAAGATTGGGCTTAAAACTTTCCTTTTTGATAAATCTCACATATTTATCGCTTAACCATCCCTTAATTTTGCTGCAATAGGCTGGTGGGAGACTTCCCATGATGCACTGAGACCTTTTTCACTGCGTTTCCTTGACCTCATTACCTTTTGTCTTCTCTCTTCTGTAGCTTGAGTTTCGTGCTGTTTGTGGTCCCTCTTTTTCTCCCCCCCCCCCAGTTATGGTAGATGACTGCCCCTCTCTGAGCCTGGTTCTGTTGGAGGTCTCTTCCTGTTAATAGGGAATTCTTTCTTCCCACCATCTCCAAGTGCTGCTCTTAGAGGGTCATCCTATCATCTCTTTATAAAGACTTTACTGTATGTGATGTAGTGTAATAATTGGTGTTGTGAATTAGTCCCACAGAAATAAATTTAAATGATAAAAGACAATTAATTGAATATAAAGTGTTTGATAGGTGCCGCTGATTACAAAAGCGCTAAGATATTCACAGCATAACCCACAAATAAGGGATTTAAAGAAAAGGAAATTAAACTACATAACTTGACAGACTTGTTGAGTATGGCTCTCTCTTGGCAAGTATTATATGATTGAAGGTGCTTCTGGTGTTTTGTCTTTGCTGATAGATTTCTGACAGACTGTAGTAATTCCAACCAAAGCAATGAAAGATGAACATTCCCACCATTCTCGTTGCAATTTCATTTCCTGCACAGTGATCCCATCGCCGTCACAATTCAGGCCGTCCTGCAGGATAACGAGGTGGTGCCGCTATCCATGACCCACCAGTCGTTTTACGTCAGCGTGGAGACACAGGTGGCCATCGCTGGAATCATCCTGGCTGGGGTTTATGTTCTCATCATCTTTGAGGTAAATAGCCTGTGGTGCTCACGCTCTTCTACAGGTGATGAACGAGCTTGTTTTCAGTTTCTGTGGCCTAGTTTGAAATGTGTAACGCACCGTTCAGTGCGGCGTGCGAACAACAACGACACATGCACACAAGAACACTGGACTGCACGTGTGATATTTCTTATGCTACGAGCACAAAGTAAACACAAGTACGCTCGTTGCGTCAGAATGACCACTGGGAAACTGTGAATCTGCAGAGCTGTGTTTATTTTAGAAATCATTTTTTAATCCAAGAATTAAAAACATTTCACTGTCAGTGATGAAAGAGCACAGGTGGGATTTATAAAATTGATTATGGCTGAATTCCATTCAGCTGCTCCACTTTCAGGCGCCTGATATTGTTCATGTTGGCTCACTGTCACACTCCTGTGGCCTTCAGGGACACTTGAAACAGAGCAGAGCAATCGTTAACAGTATAAGCAGCACCTGTGCTTTTCCTACTCTGCCAAGTCAAGGAAAAAAAAAGAGCCTCACCGGTAGCTCATTGCCACAGGTGTTTTTTTTCCGCCTGATTAGACTTCTCCTTCTGCCAGTGAGCATGTGCAGTCTGTGCCTCAGTGACAGCGTCGCCCCACTTGTGTTAACTTTATTAGATTCGATGCACCTGTCAGAGCGGGACAGTTGACCCTTTGCTAAACTTTGCCCTCCTCAGTTGATGGTGCTGAAGTGTGTTTATGATTGCACATAGTAGTGGACTGGGATTTACCACTGAATGATGACCGCTCCCAACACAATTAAATCAGACAGATGACAGCAGCTGCGCAGAAATGGGCAGCTACATTGTTAGTTAAAAAAAAAAAGCTACTTCTGTGTCCATTAAACACTGATTAAGATGGAAATGACTATAAAATGACAGTGTTCCTCATATTATATGGTGTCTTTTACAACACGAATTCACTTAATTGACTAAAAGATGAGCTCTGTTGGCATTGGTCTGTGGACACGACAGACTGTGGTGAACTTAAAGAAAGTCACTTATTGATTGATTGCAAAATAGAGCCCAAAGAGGAAAAACTATAAACTATAGGGAAACAGACTGAGGGGAATCACTGGAGCAAGGAGAACAGATGCTCTGACAAAGGGGAAGACGGTGACTGTAAATTTACAGGCAGTAGAGGAAGTGAAGACAGGCGGGGAGAACGAGACACAGCTGAACTAAATCACAGAAGAGGAGACGATGGAAGCGAAACCAAAGACAAAGCACGAGGAACACTGCAGCTCAAAAAAAAAAAAGCAGGAAGTGAAATAACTAAACAGGAACCACACAGATACACGAATGAACAGGAGCACTCAGAGAGCTCCCCCTAAAGGTCAAGGGCTATACTAAAACGTTGACATTTTCTGACGTTTATATCACAGCATGCTGACGTCCTACCTTTGACCTATGACCTTTAAACATTACATTATAAAGTCGTATATATTTTATTGTCTTTACCCATATGATTTGAAGAGAATTGGCTGAACTCTTTAACTTCTAATTGTGAGATTTCAGATATATTTATGCTGTGTGTGATTTTGTCATTGTGACATCAAAGGGCGTTGTATTGAAAAAAATAAAGTGTGGCGATTGGTTTTTTCTTGAATTATTTTTTCAAGGTTAATTTTGAGCTTGTGTGCTAATAATGAAGGACAAATGCTCGAATTGATTTTCACATTTGTTGTGACCTTGACCTGATTTTTTTGCCAAAATTAAATCAGCTCAAGCTGTTATTGATGTCTACCATCAAACAAAATTTGAGCAGGATATCCTGAAATCTGAAAGCTAACAAACAAACAAACAAACAAACAAACAAACAAACAAACAAACAAACAAACAAACAAACAAACAAACAAACAGAACAGATTACATGTTCCCTTCCTTCAGAGGTAGAGTGAACATGACTAAGGGAAGAATTAAACTCTAAAACAAGACTGGACAAAATGGACATAAAACAATACAAACCCTAAGAAAACCAAGAGTATTTAAATAAACAAAACTCCAAAAACACTGTAAAGTGACTCAGGACCATGATATGATATGACCAGCAGTGCAGCATGTCTTGTTTTGGTTGAGCTTTTTAACATCCATGCAACCAAAAGTCTTTTTGCCTTATATCATCAGATGATATCGATCTCTGACACAACAACTGCTGTCACTTTGATGAGGTTCTTGGTTTGTGGCTTTAAATTTGACGTTTACTTTCACTCAGCGTTTGCTTGCTTAAATCAGACGGACTCATCTGTCTGAGAGCATGTGAACTCACTAAACTGTACCGACGGGGTTGCTGCGACATGAAAGTCAAGCGCAGGCTGTGAGAGATGACAGCGCAGTGTACGCTCGCTCATGCGTCGCTTGTGTAACTGACAGATCCTCTCACAGAAGCTGTAATTCAAAGACAGAGGGATCGAGTCAGAAAGAGATGAGCATGCAATGCACGAGCGCTCAGATGCTGTCTGACTTTGGCCCTGTCAGGTCTCCATTTGCTAATGTCGCACTCCTCCACAGAGTTATGCTTTTAGTCTGTAGTCTGATAACTTGACACAGGCCTCCTAATGAGTGAGCGCATATGCAGTCTCCTGCATTTAGGGTATTCTGAATGCTGAGCTCAAACAAAGGGATTTGTCAGTGTTGGTAATTGGGCACCAGTTTGTGATTTTTTTTTAATGGGCATTTCAGTAAAACGTTCCAAAAGATCTGAAGTAAAAAGCTGTGATGTAATTTTTATTTTGTCATTTTCGACACAGGCTGAGGCTGAAGAAAGTGTGGCTGCTTTTGTTCTCCTTTACTCATTATTTAAGCACAATTATTCAGACAAATAGATTATAAATGTCTACAGAGCATCTGAGCTATTATTCATTCTGAGTGACGAGACCCAGTTTAATGCTGAGCAGTTCACAAAGGTCAGCATGCATTAAAGACAGTGTGACTGTGATTCTGTTATTTTTAACTGACAGCAGAATCAAATCTTGTTTTTACCAATAAAACATAATAGAATCCTGTTTCATCCTGTTTATATTGGTCAGATCGGCCAATAAAAGCATGTTAACTAAAGGAAATCAAATAGACTAAAGAAAACCTTTTGTGCCATGCAAGAAAACATACAGAGTGGCATAAAATGGTGTGTACGAGTTAAGCAGAACTAAATTCACATTAATTTCTGCAATTAAAGCTTAAAAATCAAGTCAAAAGGGAAATTCTACTAAGAGTAATTCAAATGTCAAAAATGTCTTTTTAAATACTGGCTTTTAAAAATGTTCATTTATTTTTTTGTATGCCTGGAGCCAAATACTGATGATTTTACAACATGAAAGCAATTTCACTGTGTCAGTAAAAGATTTCGGATTTACTCTAAAAAAGCAGCATTTTCATCGTTAAACAGTTTGCTTTCTATATTCATTATATACACAGTAGTTTTTTCTACATAAGAAATAGTTTACAGAATTATTACCATCAAATCCCAAAATATCAAGCGTCTCTCTTTTGAAGACAACATGAAATGTTGATTGCTGGCTTGTTATTTTAGCTTTGAAGACTGTGTCAGTAAAACTATTAGAGCAGATTCTATAAAAACACAAAAAAACTGATGTGGTCATCACGGCCTTGTTTTAAGATCCATTATATTTGTGTGTCTCTGTGGTGATGGGTGCCTCTGAACATCACTGTGGACTTGTGTGTGATATTTTCTTGACATTTGATAGTTGACCCTAGATGAAAATGACAGATCATTATAGATCTTATGGATCACAAGACTTTCTTTACTCCTCATCCCAATCACTGCAGCTGTAAGGTGCTTTCTCTTATTTATGGTAGTCCTAAGAATGATATCAGTAATGCTAGCAGCAGAAAACCTCACAGAAGAGCACCTCTGTAACATAAAATCAAATATAACACACAAGAATAACAGATGTGAATTATTATCAGTGTTTACCCATGTGACTCTGCAGAGGCCTATTTGTGATTGTTAGGACCTCTAATGCCGTTTTCTGCCCTTTTTCTGAAATTAAACAACTAAAATGAAGAATTATTTTATTTACCAACAATGCAGACTAATCCTGAAATGGAGGAAAAACTTGTATTTACAATGTCTTCAAAAACAGTGTTCTTTTTCAAATTAGGATTAATATTTTCGTCAAAGCCACAGGAGGATGGTGACGCAAATGGACAAAAGAGCCAGGCGTGTGACTCCCACCGTAGAACAACCAGTTTTAGATCCACAAAGATCCTATATACAATAAATGTTTTAAAGAAATGCCTGCAGAAATGTTTTTGCAAACCATTCCTTCCTCCAGAGATGCCTCACAGATCAGCTGAGAGACGATTAAAACGGCATCAGAAAGAACAGGAATGTTAATACTCAAAAAAAAAAAAAAATCAAAAAATCTAAAGCTTATTTACAGAGTTAATGTGAAGGAGAGGGCTTGTTTGTTTAGAAATGAGTGTCATAAATGTTTTGTCCTTTCAGATTGTGCACCGCACCCTGGCTGCCATGCTGGGATCTTTGGCAGCCTTAGCTGCTTTGTCAATCATCGGTAACGTAAGTCTCTGTCATTATTAGATTTTACCAGGGCTGTCAGCGTTAACGCGTTAAAATCGTCAAATCCCCATTACGGAGTTAACGCAGATTAATCGACTAACGTGATTAACAATTAACCCACCTGGAGCGCAGACTCACTCTAAATCCCTGAGACATTTCTCTCAATGCATTTTGGGTAGTTTGTCCAAAGTCTGTCCATTCTGCGCTCCAGACGGGTTGAGCGTGTTAAACATTTTAATGGCATTAATCGCGATGACTGCGTAAGCGCGTTTAGCCTCGTTAACACCGTATTAACGCGTTAACGCTGACAGCACTAGATTTTACAGATTTTTTTTAGGGATGCAGAGGTACATTCAGACCACATTATGAAAGCTTTAACATGTGGTTCATGTACTTGAGTTATGGTTGAACAGTTATTCAGGCATGTAAGCAAACTGGTTGTAAGTTTTGTGCCACACAATACAGACAAAACCACTGGAAACGGCAGGATACATTTTTGAAGTTCGTTAATTAAAACTGGCCCGAGTTTGAGAGTTGTGGACATTTTCACCTCAGCGGGAGGCTTTGGGAACAGAGCAGTCATTCGTGGTCCTAGTTCCACCTGTGCTTTTGTCTGCTGTGGCAAATGAAGTACAGGAACTGGGTCAGCGAGGAGTTATAGCAGTGTTCAGACACAGCCGTACCCAAAAGTTTAACACTGTTAACCTGTCTGATCATCATTTATTAACCTTGTCCTTTTGTTTTTTTTCCCCTTCAGATCTGGAAATTCTTGATAAATCTGTGTAATTACATTCTTTGTCTCTCCCACAGAGACCCAGCCTTGTTACAGTGGTGGAGTGGATCGACTATGAGACGCTGGCCCTTCTGTTTGGCATGGTGATTAACTCCTCACATGTTCATTGACTCAACAAATCTCAGAGCTTTAAAAAAAAAGATCTCTGATCTTCCTGGACTCTCTCAACTTCACTTTGTGCTCTTTCTATCAGTCTTCTGAATGTCTGACAGCAAAATACGTTTCTATGGAGGCGAGTGAAACCAACAATAAAAAAAAAAATCCTGTCTCCATGGAAACAAACATGTCCTGAATGTGTCAGGTTTCAAATTATGAAGAGGGTGAAATTTCTGGAATGCATTTAGAAGCATTTTGAAATCCCTGAGTTTACCTGTAAAAACATTTTTTGAACTCATCATGATGATAAAAGGACGATAATAAAGAGACAGGAGACAGAGAGTAATGAGGAACCCTGGAATTGAGCACATATTTCATTCTGACCATCTCATCTAAGCTAAACGTCATCTTAACATCAGTGGGGACCTTTTCTGAAATAACAGTGGGAGACATAATCTCACTTAAAGGAAAATTCTTCTTTTCAACATCACAGATGGTGCTGGTGGCCATTTTCTCAGAGACGGGCTTCTTCGATTACTGTGCAGTGAAGGTAAGTTGATTTTATAATAATAATTATGATGATAATACTTGATGTTGATGACAGGTCAATTAGAAAAAGTCTGAACGAGAATGAAAAAGCGTCCTGTCTTTAAAAAAGAAGATGGCAGCACAGCGGTGGAGGGGTAATGATTTGGGCACCCTGCAGTCATTGAGTTGATCGTGAACTTCTTTGTAGAACAAAGTACTCCAGAGTGAAATAAGAGGACATCTGTACTGCAGCTAAAGCTTGGCCCAAACCGGGTCGTGAAACAGGACATTGATCCCAAGCACAGCAGCAAACTTCCAACAGAATGGCTGAAAAGTAAGAGAACCAAGGTGCTGCAACGGCAGAGTCAGACCCCGACCTGACTGAAATGCTCAGGACATTCAGAGAACTGTGCATGAATATCCACAATCCTCAATGATCTGAAGCGATGCTGTAAAGAAAAATGGGCCAAAATTCATCCACAACCATGTGAGAGACTGATAAAGTCACATTAACTTTAAGGTATAGCTGCTGGTTCTACAAGCTGCTGAAAACTCTCTTTGTCACATGACTGTAAGCCACTTGAACACAAAGGCTCACATACAGCACTGCATTGATTTTAAAGTTCAAAGTTTACTTTCAAACGTGTGGAATCCTGTGGGATTTACGTAATTAAATCCATAAGGTGACATTTTTTTGTCAATATAAAATATTTATTGTTTTTTTTTTGTTTTTTGCATAAGATAATTTTAGCATGAGATGATAACTTCTGACGAATGTCTTGTGTGCGCTACATTCAGACACATAACCTTAAGATATTTAAGGGCTCTGTAGGATACTGAGTGGAAGTGTACAAAAACAGCTGCCCGCTTGTGAGATGTCTCGACAGGCTTTGAGCTATTTCTGAAATTAGCAGCAGTACATAACACGCCTGTAGTTTTGATTTTGACTCATCCAAGGTTTAGGAGGACCTTTCCAACGTCAGACAAGCTATCAAGTTTGGAAATCTATCTTTACATCCTGACCTAAAAATACAGTAACAGCAGTAACGGCTGACAAGGGTGACATTTGTTGTGTTTCGAGGTGAAGTTCAGAAAACAAAATCTTAAAAATAATCACATTTTATGACAGTTGCTTTTTAACTGTCGAAAACGAAGCACATTTTTCTTGCGCTGCAGTTTCACAGTCCTATCTATGGTCCATATGACAGAGGAACACACATTCCCAAATTATTCTCTTACTCCACCATTGAAGATAACACGTCCGTCTTCTCTTTTTAAAGGTCAAAGTTTCCCATCAGAAAACAGCTCCAGGGCGCTCCGCTTTTATACTGAATGTGCGCTGTGAACGAGGACGAGCGCTTTTGAGCGTCAGGTACAGCGAGTCCTGGAAAAACAGGAAGATCATGCAAGCACATGAATTTTAAGCGCGACTTGGAGAAGAAGCCGCCACCCCGAATTAAAATGCATTCTCATAGAAGAGCTCAGCAGCTCTCACACATCGTACCATTACGTTGGAAAGGTGGCCATCCTGACCCACTGCTGTAAGAGTAGTCTTTAAAAGTGGGAATCCATGTGCAGTTCTTTTTCAATCCGAACAACATAATATCTTGTACTACTCATAATGGAAACATTTACATATATTTAGATTTTTTTAAACACCAAAGAACAGTCAGAACTGGTCTGAAGCTGTGCCAGATGTTTCTTTTGTGTCAGCTGTTTTGGCGGTGCCTATAATAAACAAGCTAACCTAATCTCTCCATTATCTGTCTCCACTCTGCAGGCTTACCAGTTAGCCAGAGGAAGAGTGTGGCCCATGATCATCATTCTCTGTCTCATCGCTGCCATTTTATCTGCTTTTCTGGACAATGTGACCACTATGATGCTTTTTACTCCTGTCACCATAAGGTAGAGTACGGGAACAGGGGGGAAAATAAATACCGCCTTTTTTTTTTTTAATCTCAGAGGGAATATATTTCACCCACACACACAAACACACGCGCCCTCACACACACTGCTGACCACTTGGTTTGCGTGCGGCTGTCCTGCACAAAAGGTTAAAGGCTCAATACCAACATCCTTTTCATATTTCTCTTTTTACGCCACCCTTTGTAATCTAATCATGACTAAAGGGCTTTCCTGTCTGTCTGATTTTGCAGGTTGTGTGAGGTGCTTAATCTAGACCCCAGACATGTCCTGATTGCAGAAGTAATCTTCACCAACATTGGAGGGGCCGCCACAGCTGTCGGAGATCCGCCCAATGTGATTATAGTATCAAATCAGGACCTGCGCAGAGAAGTAGGCACCTTCACAGCTCGAATGTACAATAATCTGACACGTGAACCATGTAGCAAAGAAAAGATTTAACTGATGGTACAACACTGACAGGTGAATGAAAGATTTACTTGTTAGTACTGGCTGACAAAGGATTCAGGCTAAATATCCTGCAGCTGTTTGGTAAAAGTTTACACGATGCACATCTCACATTTTGCATTTTTGGTTTCTTAGAGACTGAAGTAACCATACTTAGCCTGGAGGGTAGTTATAAGCTCGTTAAGCTGTTTAAAAAACACTTAAACGATTAAAAAATAATGACAAACCTTCTCTATTATCATTATCGATTTTTTAAAACTTTACTGAAATCTGTTTTTCAAAGCGGGCCTTGTCAGGTTTTCAGTCAGCAGGTAAAATCTCTGCAAGGAGGAAGAAAAGCGTCTGTGTTACAGCATGAACAGACTGCATACTGAGGTTTTATTAACTGGCTTTGAGAATGTTTGCTAAATTCAGTCGTGATATTTAATTTGGTATTAGACTGTGCAATAATTCAGTCTGCTTTCCTGAAGAGACAGAATGATTAAATTCTCCCTTTTATTGAAACAGCGTAGGTGTAAAATGCAATAATGAAGCAGATCTACAGGAGATGATAGTGCAAATAGTATTTTTCAGTTGTGTGCAGTTAGTGTTTCCTTAAAGGTTGCATATTTTTTTAAGCCTTCATATTTCCTCATACAAACGGAGGAATTTACAGCCTGATGCTGCATTTCCAGCACACACACATGTACACTGTAGACTTTTTCCTGTCCTGTGAGCAAATGTAATCATCTGTGTTTGCAGGGCTGTACGTCTGCAATCTTTGTTTAGCGCAATCTGTTCATGTATTTATACAGTCCTGAGTGGTGACCCTTGTTTACGTTGATGTGTAGGTGATGAATGGAGATGTAGTGGCAATGGATCCTATTTAAATTTTTGCAGCAGCTATCATAAATCACAGGAATTAAAGATGTCAAGATGTCGGTGGGAAAAGAAGCTGCTACCTCCTCTTATTTCACTGCAGCTGACCAGTGTTACAGGTTGATTTTATTTGTGTTCCCGGTCGAAGGTTTGCATTTACACCCTACATGTTCAGTGTTGGTGTAAAAGTTCACACAGAAATTTTTCCCATTCTCACATGCAATCATTTGCAGCAGTTGTGACAGCTGCGTAGCGTAACACCTTTCTATTCCTTCGCCTTCCTGTGACATGCATACCAGCATGAGCTTACAGTGTGTTGGTGAGGCATCTACATGTGATGTGACCCCAGCTTTGGGATTAGTCTCTGATTAAACTTGTGAGGAAGACTGCCACTCCTGATGCAATAATGTGTGAAACCATGTAACACCCAGCTCTTTTCCACTGGTGGAGGATGTGTTATAAAAGTGTTTTCAATCATCCCATCACTGCAAATGTATCAGGAAATGCAGGATCTGCAGTCAACGGAAAACATTTTTGGTATTGGAAGCTTTCTGGTTTGCAGCCCTCTTTCAGTTCGAGTTCAACCAAATCATTTTAGTGGATAAAAAAAATTCAGAATGAACAGCAGGATATCTGCTGGCTGCACCAGAAACCCCTCAAAAGTGGCTGTTACACTCTGCTTAGCCTCTGACAGATCCACAGAGAGCTGGCTCCCTTCCTGTTAATCTAAATGAACCAACATTATATGAGTCAGGCCTCAATGAATCAGAGTGCTTCTATTAAGAAGCTGACATTTTATTTTAGATTTCAGAAATATAGCATATTGAATCTGTATTGATGATCCCTGTTTTTGTTACAATGTAGCTGATTTTGCTAATGAAATGCCAGCATCCTGCTTAGGTATGCTGATTAGTGTAGTAAGGATTTATGGCAGGATGTTAGGAGTGTGGTTAAAGCAAAGCACAAACCACCACATGTGTGGAAGCAGCGGCCGTTAGTGACGGACACCAGCCACATGTAGCTGTTGGTAGAAAACTCTCTGCTCCTTATTTTACAGATGTTGAAACGTGGCTTGTGGTTGGATTATGTCCCTCATACTTACGGAAACACTACTTACTACAATCAAACCGTGTTGAAGTTAATTGTCTTAACTCTTGTTTTTACTTTTGTGGGCTCCATTTATTATAGACTTCCCAAGAAGTCATAAAGTGGAACTTTTCCCATTTTTAGACATTGAGAGTTCCCTGCTACAGCACATTATAACCACTAACTTTTAAAACCTTCCAATGACTTTCAGCTTCAGCTGTCCCGCTGATGTACTCATTTCTAATGTTTTCCATCCTGGTCACTCCCAAGTGAAAAGCTCAACATCTTCCGCTCAGCTTTGTGTTTTTGTCGGTGCCACAGTCTGTGCACCAGTACTACACAGGCGCTGCCTTGTTACTTTACTGTGGCATGTCACGCTGATCTGTATTCCATGATGATCCATGTTTTGGCTTCTCTAAAATCCAGTAATTATTCATCACCTCAGCAATTTGGAAACCCATTTAGACACAAGTTGTTGTCTGTTGCACAAGTTTGGACAAAGCTGAACTTTTTACTGAGCTAATCAGTGTCGCTGTCTGAAAAGGGCATTGACTTGTAGGCTCTTTTCATAACCTTCACTCTTTGTATACTCAGAGGAGCATGATGCTAAATCTCTACAAGACATGACATTTTCACAACTGCTTGATGTGACATCTGTTCAGTGCATGTGACATTTTGGCCTTTGCCGATGCGAGCAGTATGTGGTCTCCGGGTTACTGTAGCTCCTGTAGTGCCAGGTTTCCACAGCCCAGTGTCCAGTTTGTCTTGACTCCATTTCCCAGGTGACAGAACTGCAGGGTTAGAGCCACGGCACATTCATTCAGTCATGTCTGACCCGCAATAAGCACAGCTTGCTCGTGCATGCATGGTCTGCTTACCCGTTAGTTAGTTTGCCTGCTGGCTTGTATGTGGCGAAGGGATTTTAGGGATCTGGAGATAGAAAGGCACGACTGTAAAGTGTGTACGCATTTAGGTCCTGCTCCTCATCAAAGTGTCCTTCACTTTAGTTTGTTACAAAACAAGGTACCATTGTGCATATGAAAACTCTGGTATCATTTCACAGAGGGACTTTCCTTGCCAAGTGGATCCCCTCCAAGCAGAATCGTTGACATTGGCTCTGAAATATGGACACGCCGGGGTCGCAGTTTATGGCTGTAAACAGAAATACAATCAGAGCAGATCAAGTTTATGTTTCTCTTTTTTTGTCTTGTGACTGTTGGAAGCTGTGGGCACACAACATTTTATTATTCTTCAGCTTTTAGTTTCATTGCTAAAACCGAGACTTTTGTCTTTTGTCTCGCGAATTGTGAATTTGTTTTAAATAAACAGCAGGTTCATGCAAGCAGCTGTTCCCAGTCCACCCGGCTGCCCTGCAGGGTGCTGCAGATGAAGAGCAGGTCTCCATGGGGGTGCACATAAACCAGCCGGGCGGGATGTGCTTCAAGTGACAAAATTAACTCTGTGATCCAAAGGGAATATGTGCATTAAATCTGCTAGTTAATAATTCAGACACTTCCACTCGTGTTTTGTTGCATCGCACTTTTACTATTAACCAGTTTTATCACTGAATATCGGAAACTCGTTCTCTATACTGTGAAAGCATGTGAAATAAAGGTAGCATAAGCTACTTACAGTATCTTTAAATCTGACGTTTTAGAGAGGAGAAATGCCCAAGTGTTTATATATTTAGTTGTTTTTCTTTTACTTTAAGCTTTCTTATTAATAAGAGAGAGCCCGTTTGGAAAAAAAGAGGCAAATTTTCCCCAAAATTTATTTTTTGTGAGTCACATGAGAGGACCATCAGTGAGCAGAATCCCAAATGAAGGCAGGAGATAGTGGCTAGTGGTGGTGGAGCAGAGTAAACAGATGACTGATGGAGATAAAGAGTGAAATGCAGTGAGTGAAGTGGAGACGGGAAGGAGGAGGGTTGATCGGGGAAAAGGGACTGATGAGTGAAGGGAATCTGACAGCGTGGGAAACTGAAGCAATGAGGAAAATAGAGCAGCAGGAATCACAAAGGAGAATAAAGACAGAGCATGAAAGAACACCGATTTGTGTGCAATAATTAAATTCTGTGTCATTTCTCCCTTAAATCCAAACTTCCATGTACGCTGTGTGGTTCATACTCATAGTTCGGAGGGTGAACGCACCTCCTCGTGCTTTATCAAGAGTTCAGTGCTCTCAAGAGCCTTTGTATACTAAGGAAAATAGTCTGACATCATTATAATGCACTTGTGTGGGAGGACAGGTTAGGTAGCTGCTTTTCCACACGACTTTTTTCCACACTGTGTCTCTCCATAAAAGTCCATCACTGCATGCACACATTTTTTTGTCTAAGCCCAGGCTCAGTTTGTCACATCTGAATGAAATTCGGCCAGACGGCAAACGTCTAACACATTTTCATTATGTTTCCTACAGGGGATTGATTTTGCCAGTTTCACAGGCTACATGTTCCTCGGAATATGCCTCGTCCTTTTTACCTCATTTCCTTTCCTGCGGATGCTTTACTGGAACAAAAAACTTTACAACAAAGAGTCCATTGAAATAGTTGGTAAGTAGCACTGCTTTGTTCAGAGACTGATACTCTAACCCTATAAACTGCTCAGGGTGACGCCTACTCTTAAAAAAATATAACACTAAAACTAATATAATTACATGTAATTTTGTTATGTAACAACAGTGTAAGAATGTTAAATTTATCAAATCTGGCAAATAAACCTCCGATTTTACATATTTTAGCTGCATTTAACTCTTTTGCATGTATTGCTTCATGTTACTGAGTGTGAAGAATCATATTTTTTGAGTGTGTGGTTGCTTAGAAGTCTGTGCCTCAGTAAATCTTTTAAATCTTATTGTATGTTCCCATTAGAGTAAAAAAAGATGATAAAACTGGTGATGCCTTAGGCCGCAGCTTTGACTGACAAGATGCTACTATACCAGCATCCCTCTGTTACTCAGTCAGATTCTCTGATTATGGTCATATTTCAAATCATCAAAATTGTGATGCCACATGTTCAGTTAGAGGCCTCGCAGCGGGTTATGATGCAGTCCATCTTGTATGTGCAGTCTCTTTGTCGAAATTCAATGCCTGAGTTTAACATTTTTTTGAGTTAAAAGATTTTTTTTTGTTCATTTATGTTTTTGTACATGACAAATATTTTTTTTAGACTGATCATTAGGTTGTTATTGAGCTGAGCGAACTCCAGTTATAGAAAATATAGCTACCTGGTGGATGCAGCACAACCTGAAATCATTTGTGATGGTTTTTAAGTATTATTAAGAAGAGTATTAACCACCAATAACATTTGTGCACACAATACCTCCCCAATAAACCTTCTCAGGCGATGCACTGACCTCACACAAACATAATTAACTCGGCATTACGGCCTCATCCCTCTAATTTCCACTTGAGATGTATGCTGCCTTCTGCTTTTCACTTTTTTAAAATTTCCACACTGTTCCACTCACACTGTCAGATATCGCCAATATTACATTTGTGGATCATATAATGCTGCAAAAAGATTCTGTGTGCATGATACAATAATTCATGGTGGTGTGTGTGTTATACACTTTTTTTGTTGTTGTTTAAAGTACGTTACTTTATTTGGAGAGGTCTGGAAAGGTCATGCTCACTGGAGCCTCTCTTGGAGCTCTGTAATTTAGGAACACAGGACAGAACTCCCTGTTCCTTTTATACTAAAAACTAAAAACAAAAATAACAAAAAATACTGTCTTCACCTCATTGAGAAGGGAGTGGAATGGTAAAATATTCATACTTTTTGCTGAAGAATAGTCTTCAGAATCGGGTGGTACAGATTTCCACAACAGTCGCTGTTTTTTTTTAAGTTTATAATTGGAACAAAGCCTGTGATCCAGTTTGACAGTCAAACCAAGCTGCCCATCATGCAAGTGTAACATACTTCAATCTCTTCACATCATATACAAAATACACCCTCTTGATTTGCTATCATCTCAGTGCCAGTGCTGCTGCCCTCCATCTCTGCCTGCTGCTTTAATCCATCCACCACCTCTGTCTTCAATGTTTTTAGCTCAGTCGGGACCACCATAGTCGAAAGATGTTCATTTCCCTCTGCAGTCATTCACATGTGAAAAAGAAAGTTTTCCTAACTCTCTGCAGGTCTGTGAAAAACTAAGTAAACCCTTACTCTTTGCATATAAGGGTAAGTCAGGTGCAGAGGGTAAGTCATCCAATTCCATTGATTAACTGATCATCAACAGTGTGAACACCTTTGTAAAAAAAATTGTGCAGTTTGCTGCCCTTGAGTATTCAGGATTGTTAACAAGATGCCAAAATCTTCCCAGGAGCGGGCGACCCAGCGATTTCACCCCAAGGTCAAACCATGCAATGTTCAGAGAAACAGGAAAAAACAAAACAAGCGTTAGCATGCTAAATGTTAAAGTTAACAAAAGACCTAAGGCTGAGTCTACAAGCTGCTGTGAAACATGGGAAAAACTTTTTCACATAACCGTATATTATGGTTATAGGCCTGTGGGACCCTTCTGTGTGTGTGTGTGTGTGTGTGTGTGTGTGTGTGTGTGTGTGTGTGTGAAGAGCATAAAAGTGGGGAGTGGAGCAGTAAACAGATATGACATGAAGTGGTCTGAAAGTGTGTTGTAAAGTGGCTTGCAGATGCTCTTCAGGTTAAAGAAACTCTGAAAACACACCTGCGTGGGACTTAGCGCTGGAAACATCAGGTGGCAGCGCTAAGTCCCACGCCAGCTGATCTGGCAGGATTGTGGTGGGGCTCGTGGCCTGTCTCAGCTGATGCTACACTTGGTTGTGGCATTTGTGATGAGCTCAGAGCTTCGATGCCAAAGTTTGGGCCTCTTGGCGAACTAAGTTTACAATTAATTTGATAAAACTAATTTTATGACCTTTAAAATTTAAAAGTATTCATGATGATAGCCTAACTCAGACATCATTTGCTGGGGTGGAATTCCTTTATCTCCTTCTTTCACCAGCTCACCTCCCTCGAGAGTCTGGTGACTCACACAGTGTGCCCAACACCACATGGCTCATGTGAGAAAACCCCTTTACTCTGATGTTCAGCTGCTGGCTCCGACTAGTTGGCAGTGAACAGACTCACTCATCCAGAGAGCAGCCTGATAGGGGCATGGGACTCCTTTCTTTTCTATTAAAAAAACTATTCCACTAATCTGGTGTACCGCAGCTCTTTTATGTATCTTCTTAATTATCCAGCAACAGGAAAGAAAATGATTTGGCCATCCCCAAAGACTTGGAACAATGTCCAGAGAGAGAGAAAGGATCACAGACACCACAGACTGTGCTGGTTTAGAGCATGACTGACCTCCATCATTCTGTCTTACTGTAGATCTGGCTTGTGAGACTCTGGGGAGATAGATAATAAGCCTACAAAACAACAACAATTAAAAAAAAAAAAGACATTTGTTTGAAACTGTTAAGAATTCTTCCGGAAACACGGTCACCTCCTATCATTGTTTACCCACACTATCAGGCTTCCCCCTTCTGAGATGACCCCAGCAAGTGATGATTGAAGCAGAAACCTCGAGGCTCCTCAGTGGTCACCACAATCCTCACATTTAAGCTGTGAACAACACCGGCTGTTCAGAGCTGTTCTGTCACACTGAGCATTGGGCAACCTGAAGGAAGCTGTTACCGATCACCACGGTGACCGTTCGATGCTAGCCTTCTAGCCCATCTGTAAATCTGACCCCGTGGAGTTTCTTCTTCTTCTCCTGCCAGCCTGGCCTTGCTCAGAGTGCATATGGCTGGATCAGCTCAAACCCCCTGCCACGATTGGTAATTGTGCAGATTTGCTAACAGGAAATGTTTTTTTTTTTTTTTCCTTTTCCCCCCTGTGCTGGTTAGATCCTATTATGGTCACCTAGCAACCTTCCTTTAAAAGGATGGCACCTACTGATATCTATATAAGCGTCACACATCCTCAGGCTGTATCTGTGTTTGAGCACTGGCGGTTCCTGGGTTGGTCAATGCACCCATTGCCAGGCTGCATTAGGCCCTCTGTGGGGGCTCACACAGCATATTGACTGAAAACATCACGATGTTCTCTCAGCTGCAGAAGATATTACCAAACAAATATCCACTATAAACGTATTGCATTCTGCTACTGAGTTTTATCACTGTAACTGTGAAGTCTGTGTGTCGTACATGCACTGAACAGGTGGCGTTCTCTCTTTGCCCTGCAGAACTCAAGCATGAGATCCTGGTTTGGAGGCAAACGGCTCAGCGCATAAACCCCGCCAGCCGAGAGGAGACAGCTGTGAAATGTCTTTTAATGCAAAAAGTCCTCAACCTGGAGAGTCTGCTGCGAAATATGATGAAGACCTTCCAAAGGTTAAAGAAAGCACAAGAACAGAACATTAAGAATCACATTGTCTGTACTGTTAATGCCTTCAAAAAGCAACCTATATTTATTGCTTCGTACAGATCTTTTCACTGGATACAGTTATCAATACTAATCAATAACACATGATTTAATGAGCCAATTCATGGCTGGTGTGATTACTGGAAACACACACTGCAAATATTTTGTAAACTGTGAGGCAATCCCGTCATCAGATGACCTCACAGAATTTCCACATGATGCAGAGAATACCAATGTAGGCCAGTCCCTACCAAAGTCATAAAAATCTTGTTTTACAAAACTGAAAATATCATGTTAAGGCGGTGTAGAGAAGAGCCAGATGCAGCGCATAGAGAAAGAAAAAAACCCAGCAACTTTGTTTGGCTGATGTCGAAAAGCACTGGCTCCCTGAGTTCCAGGATAGACAAAGGAGAACAAACAGGGAGCTTAACAATCTGACAAAGACAGGGGGGATCGTATACACCTTCATATACCTACATACACACAGTGTGGTTGACTGGGGATGAGAAACAGGTGAATGAAATCAGACACAGGTGAAGACAATCAGTGAAGACAGGAAGTTAAAAAAAGGAAAATAACAAGGTGCTTGAGAAAATCCCCGATCAAGACAAATCACCAACACCACAACATAAAGACTAACAATAATATCATAACAGGTGACAGGGAGGCATGACCAAAACACAACAGAACACAAGAACGAGTACCAAAAAAGACCTGGGATGATGACACACATCACTGATGCAACCTGGCTGGCGTACACATTGAGACCACCAAGAAAACGAAAGAAGAAGACATACTTTCACCACAAGGACTGCTATAGTAAAAAAGAAAAAAAGGAAAAGGCTCATTAAAGGCTAGAAACATGAAACAGTCATGATAGCGCCACTCAAGTGGCGATCATATAAAACTCCTGCGTGCAATAGTAACACTGTACCTGCATGTTCCACTTATGCTGTTATGTCTTTCTTACATCAGTCCATGTATGTTATACCCGTGAGAATGAAGCTCAGACTTCGGACTGCTCCTGGATCTGTGCGATGTCAATATATCAGAAGAAAATTAGCTAAAATACAAGGGAGCATAAACAGTTTCAGACACTGGATGAACTGAGGTGCTGCTCCAAGTTCCAGCTCAAACAAATGAGGATTATTCCTAACTCTGAATCACACAAAGCTGTAAACTCTAGCAGCCCAAGATTAGAAATATGGAGCTGGGGAAGAGCATAATAGGTCCCCTCTAATTATTTAAAACACAACATGGCACCAAGCATGACATGTTCAGTTCAGTCCAGAAATAGTTTCTTTTTTTTCCTGTTCCTATTTTTCTGTGCCTGCTTTCCGGACCGTCATAGCAATTACAGCAAACTCATAAATACAAATTTTGAAGTGCAGGAAATGCAGAAATAAATCTGTCGCACCACACAACACGCAGTTATAAACCGCTAAAAATAATCATCCTGTTTCTATGAGATGATACTTTTCTTATTTTTCGGTTTTCGGAATGCACAGAGTGTTTTTTGACACTCTGTGCATTCACCTAATGTGAGATTTAAATGTTGTTGTGTCTGACAGACAAATTTCTCAGGAGGATAAGAACTGGGAGCAAAACATCCAAGAACTGCAGAAGAAGGTAGGCTTTGATTCTTCACCTCACACATTTTCGTCAATCACTGTGACTGGTGCATTGATGTAATCTCAGTAATGAAGTAGGTCTAGTCTTTGAAAGTTCACTTAAGACAAATCCTGTCACTCTTGTGATAACATCAGCTTTTCCACCATTCACAAAAAATACATTTTCCTCCTCCGCAGCACAGAATTACTGACAAAGTTCTGCTGGTGAAGTGTGTGTCCGTCCTCGGCATTGTGATCTTCATGTTCTTTCTGAACTCCTTCGTTCCCAGCATTCATCTCGATCTTGGTAAGCCTTGCACTCTCTCATTATTGCGCTGTTGTTACGGGCCTCACTGGGTGGTTATGGGTTCCGTCATGTAATTATGAAACACAGCTTCCTGTGCCCTTGCAATTTAAAAGAGAGTAAATAATGGGCTGACTAGCAAATAAAACCAACAAATTATATGGCTGCAAAGCTGCAATTAAAGCCATCGCGTTCCATCCTTCCATGGGCTTTTAAGCCTGTACTGATGAACAAAATTTCAGTAAAGTTGCAAAAGGCTGTCTTAAGACACTCAAACACAAAAATAGGTAGTGCAAAGTTTTACAAACCTCCACAAGATGTAACATATATTAAAAAAAAGTCACACTTTGTCAGAATCTCTTCTATGTTCAAGCTTCCATGTCATTTTTACAGAAAATCTCTCTCTTCTGATTTCGTAAAGCATCGATCCAGAACTGTGTACCCCTAACTGATTCGTCTTAACCCTGTCATGCATGAATTATGACAACCTCAATCAGGATTTTTTTCTTAAGTATTTTTATTCACCTTTAGGCATGAAAAGATGAATAAAATGCTTAAGAAAAAATTCTGATTGAGGTTGTTATAATTCATGCATGACAGGGTTAAATAACAATAATTACAATGAAACACGTCATACATCTATAGTAACATTGAACGACCAGTGGGTGGCACGGTATGGAGTGACACATCAGTGTGCAATGTAGTGGTTTATGTGCAAGTGTACCATCAACACTGACACAAATACAAGAAAACAGCCTTTGAATAGCTGTCCACTGTAGTGAGCACTATTCAATTCAATTCAATTTATTTATATAGCGCCTAATCACAACAGCAGTCGCCTCAAGGTGCTTTACATTGTAATGTAGACCCTACAATAATACATACAGAGAAAAACCCAACAATCATATGACCCCCTATGAGCAAGCACTTTGACGACAGTGGGAAGGAAAAACTCCCTTTTAACAGGAAGAAACCTCCAGCAGAACCAGGCTCAGGAAGGGGCGGCCATCTGCTGCGACCGGTTGGGGTTTAGTACACTGTACATATTCACTAAAGAGTAAATATGTACAGTATACTAGTTTTGATTTTAAAGTCTAATTGCTGCTGTTGTGTTATGTTTTGCATTCTGGAGCTATGTCACCTGTAAAACCTTTACTGTGCACTTTATTCTTGAGGGTCTACTGCAAAAGTGTTTATAGGTGGAAGTAAGTTAGCTGGTCACACTGGCTCCTCAGTGTGGCAAACTCCCTGTGGCCTTTCGTTCGAAAGCTATTCATCATCTGCTCAGCAAATAATGCCTTTTTTAAGCAGATATATGACTCTCATGAACCCTGATTCATTCTGGTGTGGTCTCAGTCCACGCAGGTTTCCCAGTGTCCCCCCCCCTGCTCTCACGGTGAGCTGCTACCCACTGCCTCCCCTACAGCTAGCTGAGGTGCTCTCTCCCTCATTCAAGTGGAAATCTCTGTGTCTGTAGCTCCCACTGCACCTGTGAGCAGTGCCGGATAACCTGGGGTCCCAGTGGATCCACGTGTTCATGCATACTGCTGGAAATCAAATCCCCCCCCCCCCCTCTTTTTTTTCAGGTTC
>VURO01013562.1:0-31448 GCA_015108175.1 Pelvicachromis taeniatus | reverse complement strand
TGTGTGTGTGTGTGTGTGTGTGTGTGTGTGTGTGTGTGTGTGTGTGTGTGTGTGTGTGTGTGTGTGTGTGTGTGTTACAGAATTAAGTTTCGTAGGTCATGCGCAAAACAACGATTTTCTTCAGCACCGACAAACATTTCTTCTTTTTTTTTTAATGACTGAGGTCTCTGACAACATTTTTCCAACTGGGCTGACACAGCTGCAGAGGCTTGCATCCTGGCTGACATGGAGACACTTCTTCTGTTGTTTGCTTTGCTGTTTTGCATAACTGCTGACATTTTGTTAGAGCTGGAGCTAATCCAGCTCTTCTGTGAGCCACTTATCTGGTGTTCAGTTTGGTCATTCTCAATGACAGTTGAAGCATATTTATTGTGGTCATTGACCCCAATAATTTTTTCCAGAAATCCAAAGAGACTATTACAATGAGCAGGCAATTTTTAAACTATTGTCTTCAGACAACTACTATGAGAATTCATGGCCTTTGTGCTCTTAGTTTTCCTCCCTGGATGTGATGTGCTCAGCTTGAAATGCACAGAAGTGAAGCACGACTGTGACCCTTCCTGTTTTGCCTGAACAGCATTCAGATGTAAAAGCTCCTTTGACTAGAAAGGGCATGGTTGCGTTAAGGAAACCTGGAGATGACGTTCAAAGATCAGGATGACTTCCTATCAGAGCTGCTCACTGATGCACACACTGAGAAATGTCTGGCATGTTTCGGGAGGTTTCCTCAGAGTTCTGCATTTTTGGGCCTTTCTCCAGCCGAGCAGGCTGAGTCAGGGGGCCTGCCTGCATGTACCAGATAAAATAAAATATTCATCTGGTTCTCCTGGGCTTCCCATATGTTAATGAACTGAACAGATAACATTCTGATAACAAAAAATTAGCAGTTTGCCATGCTCAGGAAAATATCAGCCCTGTTGACCTTTTTATACCTTCTTTTTCCTGGGATTGTCTGTGTGTTTCCAAGCCAGTGTGAATTACTTTTTTTTTTTTAAGTTGTGCACTACTCAGGTTTAAATCAGACATACTCTGTCAGAGTGATACTTAGAAAAGCTTTGCAGACCAATGTGAAACATGAGATGATGGGACATTTCTTTATTAAACTATGCTAAGCTAACACACTAATGGATGAGTAAATAGAAGAGCGGAACCTGTTGCTGCCATCTTTCACTAAATCAGCAATGATGAATGCTGGCAAAGAATCTATTAACCTCCCAGTGTTCTATCATGTATCATGTACAGTAAGAACGTTCTTATATAGCTTTTGACCTGATTTATTTTGTATGGACAAGCAAATGTACCTCTGTGACATACAGCAGTGTATCAGGGTTGCTGAAGGTAAACACCCCCCCAACAAATTTACAAGAAAAAGAGGCAGTACCAAGGTTAAGTAAAGAAAGTTAAGAAATTCACAGTTGAAAACAGTTGATTCACTTACCCTAACTTCATCAATCAGGGTAAGTGGGCACACAAAGATGGTTATCAAGTTGTAAACTTAGCGACTGGTACCAATCAGAATTATTGATAAATGTCCTGGCAACAGAGGGGCTGATTTTACAAAGGAAAGTTAAACTACAGCTACCATGGGGGAACAAATCTAAAGAGATACATTGCTATACACTGAGAGCAGCGCCACAGCTGCAGACAAAGAAGCAAAGCAGTGTAAAACAGAGCAGAGGTTTTAAAAGTGTGCACTTTAAATGTTTTGGTTAATAAGACTGGAAAAGAGCTGGTACTTGAAAAAAGTCTGACATATCTGAAGGTGGGAAAGAAAGCCAGCCTAAAAAGTAAACTGTGTGAGTTAACAGACTTATCAATAATACAACTCTATCATTAACACACAGAAGAATCTGGATTATATTTCTGTTAGAAAGCCCACTGTTTACATGTTGTTTACTTGTCTACAGTGGTATGTTTCATCCATTTATAGACTTTTCTTCGTAGAAGTTTAATGTGTCCTACATTATTGAAATCACCATGTGTATACTGACGCTCCTTGAACGTGCCACCCGTATGCCATGCATGGCTGTTAGTCTGCCTTCTCTGGACACAGCTGCTGATAACCACAGCTGAAGAAATCAACCTTAACTGGAAATCTGCATCCGTGTTCTTTAACTTGAACGCAACCCACTCTACCTTGCCACTCTAATCCAGTTAAACTTCCAGAATACAATATTCACTCTTTTTAATTCCAGTATTTCAGTAAATTATGTTTATTATTTAATGTTTAAAGTAGGTGCTATATTATGATTACATATTAATGTTTATAGAACAATAAAATGAACAATCTAATGCTGACTCAAACTTCAGACCCATCTACTATCCTTGCAGAGAGGATTACAGTTTTACTTTTTGTTTTTTTTGTTTATTTTAGCTAATGTGCTTTGTACTGACTTGTACTGTAGTACAAACCTATTTTTAATTCCCTAAATGCCACACAGGTGATTCTTTACTTATAGGCTGGAGGTTAAATCATTGCCCCAAACTCCACCTAAACAGGTGTTTTCACTTATTTTGCCCCACTTCTTTTGAAGGGTGTGTCTTTCTTATAATACTCTCAGTTTTGATGCACTTATTAAGCCTTTATCAGTCTTGCACAAACTTTGTGACCTTGCTTAATCCCCATAATTGCTCCACCCAACATCAACCTGAGGAGAAGACAGATAAGCCGAGTATCTATGTGGGTGAGCGGGGATTTGAATTTCAATCAAGCAAACAATATATATTAATAGATGCACCAGAGATCTACAGCACAACAGTGCCTGCTTGCTGGTTGGACAGGTTCATCACCATGACATGTGCTGCTTGTGCCACACTGGTAAAATATACAGTTTGTTCATGAAGACGACAAAGCAGGCTGTACCAGAAGCAGCAAACAATGGAGACTAGTGCACGTACAATACTGGCCCGACTCTGCCAACATTTCCAGCCATCCAGAGATTATTTTCATCTTTTTGCTGGATGATTGATGGATCCCAGTGATCAGCATGTTAAATACATTTTGTGTATCTCCCTCAGCTTCCAGCACATTATTTACTGTTGATCACATCACAAGCAGAGATGGATTTACTTCCTGTCACACTTTACTCAAAGTCTAAAGACCAAAGAGAGAGGCTCACTGAAGCCCCGACAATATTTTTGCACTCGACATTTTAACTCGTGAAGCACACAGGCGTAGAATAAAAATTGCTGCATTGTGTGTACAGTTGATTTGTCACTTCCACAGTCTCACTGTGCTCACTGGGATGTCTCGCTGGGAGACCAGTCAAGTATAGCACAGATTTTAGACATGTTTTCATGTAGCTGGCAAAAAGAAATGCAAATAAATTCATTTTTCCCCACACACTGCTGTACAGTAATATGAATTTCTGAATATTATGAGTGCAACAGTTGTCCCAGTCTCTGAGGAAAGGTTTTCTCTTTATATGACAAATCAATTTTTCCACTGTGGAAAAAAATTTAAAAGCACAATTACTCCCCCAGATATTAAATGCAGAAATCACGCACTTATTTGATTATGTACAAGTGACATTTGCAAATGTAAAAAACAAATAAAAAAGCACACATACAAAAAGAGAAGCAGGCTGTTAAAGTCAAATACAGCATATACTATAAAAATGAAAGAATTCACATAAACCAAGCATGACATACGTTTTCTGTTTTACTTCCTGTTGTGTTTTGATAGTCATTTGTCTTCCTTTTAGTTTTACTTCCCATGTCTTCTTAGCAGATTTGAATCAGCTGTGTGTTGTTTCCCAGGCGTCTCCATCATTCTGCATGTACATACATAGTTATAGTCTTTCTTTGGTCATCTATCAGATCATTTGTGTCATACCAGTTTTTATTAGAACTTCAACTATTACACAAAACATACTCCAGTAAAGCCTGTTTATTAAAAAAAATTATAATTTCATTGCTGTTGTTGCTGCTAGAACTCAGTGCAGCTTTATGCTCATTACTGTCAACATAATGAGTCCCCCATTCATTATGCTCACAACATTTTACTACAGAGACTAGAACACTGTTATTAAAGGAAATATATTTGTGTTTATCAGATTAATTCCAGTGTGTTCATGTAAACAATGAGGAGTCTTCATCACCCACACAGATCTAGGTCTGACCAACTCTCTCAGCCATGGGCAAAAGATGACGACCAGTAAAAATGATAAATTATAATTAATCAAATCTTGGAGACTAATGGGAAACAAGTCCAGCTACAGTATTCCTCACATAAAATTGATTTAAAAAAAACACACAGTCCAAGGGAAATGCCACAAATCAGCTACAATCCACATGCTGACAACTTCAAGAGGGAACAGCAGTTCTCCTCTCAGACCCAGCACCCTGCACTACAAGTCTGCCTTTAGGCTGTAGCATATGGTACAAGTAAGCCCTAGCCTGCACAGAGAGGCAGAAAAGAGGAAACAGATATTCTGCATCTCATAAATACGATACAATTTACACAATAGAAGCAAACTGTTCACTAATTATTTTTAATCTAAATCATCTCGAGTCTAGGGTATATAACATATTTGCAGAGACAATGAGTGCAATCATATACCTGTCTTCAGTTAACCCATTGGTTCCCAAAGTGTTGGGGGTCGGTATGAATAAAAAATAAAAGAGTGCTTGGACAGTGCTAGCATAATGGACAGGTTTTTGATGGCGCTCCCACACAAATGCAAAGCGGAACATGAAGCATCACTAAATATGTTTGCAAACTAACTTCCTTTCAAGCCAAACACTAGAAAATATGATGAAGCGTATCTTGCCTTTGGCTTCACCTGCACAACGGTGGCGCTACGGTGGGTATCCCCGACAGAATGTGTTTCCCCTGCCTCGGGAGCACACACTGGGATGTTCAAATCACGGACAAACAATATCCCACATTCTTGATTTTTAGTTCACAAACACTTCTTATAATGACTCTACTACTACGACGACAAAATAACATCAGGCTGATCCTGCCCACAATTTGTTCCCCCTGACCAAATCACGGACAAACAGTATCCCACAGTTGTTTATGATTTTTAACCTATTTTGCAAAGAGAGACTTTTTTTTGTTGTTGAAAACTGTATTGATGAGTATCATTACACAGGAAAAAACCCCGAAAACAACTACACGTAAAAGAATTACACCATAAAGATGGTTTATTTTTCTGTTATTTAAAGCTACGTCCACACAGGTATTTATTTAAAACAGAGAAAAATCCCGTCCATAGGTGCAGTTTTGAAAAAATGTCTCTGTCCACATGTACACGCAAAAAACACGACAGCTGGAGCCTATCCCAGCTGTCTTGCGGCGAGAGGCAGGGTACACCCTGGACAGGCCGCCAGTCTGTCACAGGGCTAACACACATAGACAGACAACCATTCACACTCACAGTCACTCCCGCATTCACACCTATGGGAAATTTAGAGTTTCCAATGAACCTACCCCCATAAAGCAGCATGGTGGTTAGCACTGTTGCCTCACTAAACTAAAGAAAAGCTTCTGTCACTGCGGTAACAGTGTTGCGTCGCTGTCATTGATTTAAACTACATTCTTGAAACAACTACGCTTTTCACTTTAAGTTTAAATGTACTACGTTTTGACAAACATATTCACAAATGTTTCATGAGAAAACTGGACGGTTCGCTGTATTATAAACACATTAAATGGGACTTTTATTTATGAATATAACATTTGGTCATATTTTGTTTGCTGTCTGTTTATTGCTGACTTATGATATTATTGTTTCTCTGCTGGTGTGAACTAATTAATTAAACTGATTCAATGGGGAAATTCATTTGATTTCTAAGAAGTCTCCTCTATCCACAGCTAATGCTCCTCCTCATCAAGAAGGGATTAAACATGTTCTGCCCTCTGTAATTAAGAATGGAGTGAGGGAGCTTAAGAGGATTCACGTTAAAGGCTATTTAAAAAAAAAACCCTGATCCCCTCTTACAAGACAAAGTAATACGATATAGACCAAATTGAACACTTCCCTCTTTGATCACCCAGAACTGATCTCATAGTAGGGCTTTCCTTTTAATTAAAACAGGAAGTGAGTGCTATGAGTTAACATGTAGAAGACCTTCATGTGTGGTTTTGTTAGATTACCATTTACTGACGATGAGGAGTTTTTAGCTGTCATTTGTGTGAAAAACCTGTCCCATTTGAAAGAATGACAAATAATAAATGCAGTGTGTGGATAAAGGTCTACTTTAAGCTATTCTTAGCTTTCAATAATGCATCATGTTATGAACAAGCTGCACAATGATTCACGATGCTGCTATAAGGGCTCTAGCATGTGCTTTCAATGCTCTTGAATGATTTTCAGCGTGCGCATATGATCTGAATCTTTATGCTTCCTTCACATGTGGTGGATGAGAAATTGATTCCTTTCTGAGTTGTGCACTTCTTTTTCTTATATCTCATAATATAACTTTATTTCTGCTTGAATTGTTGTTTTGACCATGTTGCTGTAGAGAATATGCAGTGGGAATGTAAAGAAATATGAGTACGAGTTTTGCTTGGGTTGATTGTGCGTTGACCGGCAGGGAGGGAGATTCACGCCTCTCTTTCATCACTCAGTACAGACAAGTGAAGGCAGTATCTGTCACTATTTGCCATTAAATTACCCTATTTAAGGTAATTACCATCTACAAAAGTCTACAAATTTAGTGACACGTGTTGCTCTTACTCATTTTTGTTTCAGTCAGTTGCCATTTTTGTGTAAGCTAGCTTTTGCTATCTCAGAATTTTGTCTGACTTTTATTCTGCTACTGTCTGCATCTAAGTTAACCACTGAAAGCCATATAGTACCAAAAGTATTACTTCAGTACTATGAAAAGTTAGTGAATGTGTGGGCTAAACTGTATGAGTTAAAAACATGCATTTATTTTATGTTACAGCTTATATCGTGCACTGCCCAAGTCATGAGAAGGGGCGTATCCATGCAGAGAAAACATGGATTTGGTTGTATCATTAGTCAGTGGTATTCAGTACAGACAAGTTTTCTTGTATTTATGTGAATAAAACTGAGGTCAGCACTGACATTTTTAAACATCTATTCAGTACTTTGCTTCATGGCTGAACAACAATTTCAAAAATGACCTGTTGTCAGCTGTGCTTCATGACAGTCCGATGTATTTGTAAATTAACCTCCGCTTTACTGATGTTGTTCAGTCTGGTCAAAGGTGACTAACCAAGCAACATGGTGTTAAATCAGATTAAAAGTCATCTTTCAGAGACAGCAGTAGGGAACTAGGTTCATTTGATGTCACACACGTGAGTTACATCATTTAAGCAAATATTCAAACTGTTATTTCTGTAAATGAAACATGCTTCTTAACCTTGTATGATTTTTCAATGGCAGGAAAAACTGCTGAAGGAAACAAAACAGAACGGTTTAAAGTGTATATTAACCGCCATTTCAGCTGTTTTTAGTTCACATCCAAAACATTCATCCATTTATTTTTCATAGCAGGTTTGAAATGCTCTGAAAACAGCAAATTGCTGTTGTACAGGAGGCTAATTTCAAAACATGTTATAGTGAGGCTGAATAACACTTTCAATTGTATTGATTATTTCCACGAAGAGTCATCCATACCTTCCTGTTTGCTAAAATAATTAGTGAATTAGTGAAATGAGTGAAAACACTGCAGTTTTGTTCGGCTGCTTGTGACCGCCATTCATCCTCATTTTTAACAATAAAAGACTACTGAATAAAACCAGAGACCGGGTATAAAAGACGTGTGGAGCGTCCTGCTGTAGGATGACCAGATCCCAGTAAATTAAAAACATTAGCAGAGAGAGGTTGTTGGATCAATTTTAGCCGCAGACAAAAATTCCTTTTGGAGAAAAACTCTGTCAGATCTAAAATGCAACAGTACAACAATTTACCAATCAATCTACTTCCCTACCCTCACCTTTAGCCACTAGCTCTGGCGAGTGACTGAGAGAAAGAGACTGTGAATACAAGCAGTGGAAATGACTTTCCTTCGAAGGTCAGCTGGGCTTCCTCTTAGAGATAGGGTGAAGAGATCAGAAATTCCCATCCACATCGAAAGGTGACAGTTGAGGTGGCTCTGGCATATGACTAGGATGCCTCCTGGATGCCTTCTGGATGAGGTTTTCCGGGCATGTCCTACTGGGAGGAGGCTCCAGAGGACATACTGGAGAGAACACCTATGTGGTAAGCTGGATGAGTAGGCTGGGGAGCTCTGGGCTCTCTTAGACTTCTCCCCCCACAACACGGCGCCTGATAGAGAGAAGACGATGGATAGATGGATGCATGTACATACATCTGTACATATATGGGATTGGTAATCTTGTGGCTCCATAACGTAGTGGTTTACACATGTACTTAGTGGTTTCCAGCTGGAACCACAGAAGTCCACTTAGGGGTTGCTGCAAAAAAGGCAACTCTGCCAAATTAAAATGTGGAATATGGTGACAAGTGTGTGTGACAAGGGATCAGCTGAAAGTAGCAGAACTTGGGATTGGTCATTTCTGGCATAAAACGTTTTCAATTACTGCCATGGCCTTTAAAGTGTGTCACACTGTAGACACACTGTATACTTGATAAGGTTAGACAAAAAAATGTCACATTTTTGCTTGCAGAAGCCGTTACATGTTAAGGATTCTTAGGCGACCGCTGCGTGCAGTGATTGAACACGGCTTGCCGTCAACTGCCACAAAGGGTCAAGACACTGCGTGCATTCTTTCCATCAAATGTTAAAGCAGCCGCTTTCACTGATTTGCACATTTAACCAGACAGGAAGAAATAATCAGACACATTCACCTGGTGAATCTCTCGGTCAGAGCCCAAACCTACACACTTCCACTCGGGAGCCTCACAACAAACACCATTCAGACTAAACAGTTTGGATCCCCTCTCCACTGTGCGGAAGATACTACTGATAATTATCTGCCACAGAACACGTCGTTCAAACAGGAGTCAGCACAGGCCTTTTGTTTCCCCACCAAACCAACAAGACCAGACGTTTGCATGACTAAAGGTTTCAGGGTTTCTTCCTGCTTGAACTTCAATTGTGATCAATGCTGATCAAAACTCACTCATCTTGTTACTGTTCCATTCCATAATAACAGCGCATTTGCATATCTATAACAAAAAATTATTACTCTCTCAATGGCTTATTGTTTATAGACATGTATGAGATAATTGCAGAAAAGGGGGAAAAGACTGTGCAGCATCAACTTAATTGGATTTCTTATCTAGGCATTGTGTGCATGGTGACAAAGCTGATGGGTGTGAGTGTCGAAGTCACAAGCTATGCAAGGTTCAACTTTCAGAAACTGTGTTGGTCACTTTTTGTTTGCTTGTTTTTTGTAATTCAGTGGCATTCACGGACCTACCCAGGGCTGAAAGGAGGAACTCTACGGTATGGTGTAGCACCCTAAATTTCTCGTATGGCCAAACATGATCAGAACCTGATTTTGCTAAAATCTGCACACATCAAACGCACTACAAGGAGAGAATACCTCAACATCATCAGCTGAAAGGACTGCAAGGCCGCAGCACAAAAAAAATCCCTTTTTTTTTTTAAAGAAGGAAAAATTAAAATGCTTCTGTCACTGCCGTTTTTTTGAGTTGAAATATATCTTTGCCTTCTTTATTCAAAAGGTTTTAAAGCTGTTATTGTGAAAAATAAGTTGGATGCAACAAGACACATGAGAAAATCAAGAATGGAAAATGCCGGAGCTCTGCGAATAATTAAGATAAAGCTCGTTTTTAACACTTGTGTCAGTTTTGATTTACAGCATGTAGCTCGTCATGTTGAGGTGAGCTCTAGTGCGAGAGAGAGCTGTGTTGCAGGTGGTTGATTGCTCCTGCTCTGTGGAGAGGAGTGTGTTTTGGTGACAGACCCCTTTTTGACTTTTCAGATTAATGACCAACACCTGAGTTTTGTTATTCTCTTTCTTTAAAAGGTGTTAGCGGCTTGTCCATCTCTTTTAGTTTATTTATTAATGGAAAAAAATATTAAAACCCTTTAATTTAAACATTATGCCTCCCTGTTTTCTTTTTTCTATCTGGAGACCTTTAGTTACTTTCTCTCATCCCCTGGACCTTTTTAGGGGAACATAGCAGTGGTACATAAAAATACTGGGATGAGTAAGCTGTTGAGTTTTTCATGTGGGTAATTTTTTTTTCTTAACATTGTTTAAAAAACAGGTTTATCGTCCCATTATGTCATAGTTACAATTGGTCATATACCTAATCACCAAGCTAACTAGCCAGGTTTATGAATATGGCAGCCACTGAGACGGAAAGTTATCTGCTGTGGTTTACACACACATCACACATCTTAATAGTTGAACAGGTGCAATTATTGCCAGAATGCTTGCTAATCTAAAGCAACTAAAACACAGACTGCAGTTTGGAACGTTCAAGAGATCAAAGATATGAAAGAGTGTAAGAATGGAAATGATATCTTTGGGTTTACTTCAGTTTACTGAATAGATGCTGCACAAGGTGGCTTACAATTAACTTAGGAGATTGATAAAATTGCAGTGTGTATGTGTCTATTAGTGAGAGTTTCTCCAGATGCGTGGTGATGTTCTTTTTTAACCAACTGGGAATATCCCAGTACTCCCAATGTACTGCCTGACCAGCTCAGTTATAGCTTGTAGGCTAATGTTCTGTGGATGATGTATTTCTAATGAGTTTTTGTTTCGATCTGCTCTGATACCCAATGCTTCAACGCACACTGTTGGCCTAAAAAAACAACAAAAAAAGAGTGTTTGTGTTGTCTGTGTGAACAAGCTGGCATGGGATAGAGTCAAATTCCCATCCTGGACTTATTCTTTGTCCACCTCTGTCTGGGAGATCTCTGTTACCATAGCAACCTGCAATTTGTTGGCAGTTAAGGGGGAACGGAGCCACAGTGCTGATCTGTGAATGAGAGGGACTACTTGTTTTTCTTTATTCTGTAGCAGCAAAACAGAGCTACAGCTGGAGCACTCCGCCACTGTCACAAAGAGAGAGGGAAACCGTTAATGAGTGTGCAGCCATGCTGTTTCCTGAATGAATCAATGTGTGGACCAGGAGGCCAACAGACAATTCACAGCAGACGTTACTGCACATCAGTGCTGCACATCAGTGCTGCACTACTGTTACTCTGATTGATGCCTTCCACTTTGTTAATACCTACTGGACCTTTTCTGAGATTTCCAAGACCTTTGCTTTTACTCCATCATTAATTTAGATATGAAAACGATGATTATGCCTTAGAGGGATAGTCTTGCCTTAGCAACTTTGCTCCTTTTTTTGTGCCTTTTTTGCCCTGATTGCTGTTGTAAACCTACATCAGCACTGATATGGTTTAATTTTAATACACATTAAGAATAAAGATTATTACCTGTTATGATATTTAGGGTAAAATATAATAGCTTTTTCTGTTTTGTTCCCCCGTGGGGAATTTTCAGCATTAAAGTAATTCATCAATGGCGCTATCATTTGTTTTGTCAGGAAAAGCCTCAAGTTAACCCTTTTCCTCACCAGCTGCATCACTGTGTGGTATGGCTCCTGCAGCAGAGAAGATTGTGGGTAAATCTGTTCCCTCTCTCCAGGATATCTACTGCACCCGCCTCATCCGGAAAGCCCTCTGCATTACAGGTGACTCCACTCATCTGTCCAACAGCTTCTTCAGTTTGCTGCCATCAGGAGGGCACCTGAAGAGCCTCCGGGTCTGAACCAGTAGACTGAGACACAGCTTCATCAATCAGGCTGTCAGGATGCTGAATTCACTCCCTGCTCTCACACACACGAACTCAAGACCTGCATTCACCTCTTCCCCCTGAAGACCCCACCCCTCAAACATACAAAACTCTGAACCACCACCATGCCCTTTCACTGACTGCCCCACCCCCACTTGCACACAATCACTATGATTGTGTTGGACACTGCTGTTTAAATAAGATTGTATAGTATTGTATTGTGTTGTAAAAAAATACTCCAATTTTATTTTTATCTCAATATCTTTATATTGTTTTAGTGTACACTGAGGGCCATGGGCCCATTGCAGTTTCAAATTCCTGTGTATGACTGTGCAGACAGTCTTTGACAATAATGCTGACTTTGACTTTGGCTTATGCCAGATGTAACGGGATTCATACCTTCCAAAAAGTTTGGCTTTTGTCCCATCAGTCCACAGAGTATTTTCTCCATGTGTGTATAATATAAAGTCCAAAAACCTTAGGAATGGATTTGTAACCTTTTCCAGACTGATAGATTTCTTTAGATTGGGGCGTGATGTGTTGCCTTTTGCGATCTTTTGCCTGCTTCACTTTGTCAGACAGGTTCTATTTAAGTGATTTCTGGATTCAACGGTTCCTCCAGTAATCAGGCCTGTGTGTGTTTAGTGAAACTGAACTCAGCTTTCTAAAAAGTGTTATTAAGTCATGATTTAACAAGAAAGGTAATTACTTTTTCACAGGGACAGGTAGATTTGGATAAATCTTCTCCTTTAATCAATGAAATCATGATTTAAAAACTGCATTTTGTATTTAGTCGGGTTATCTCTGTGTAATGTTAAAATGTGTTTGTTCATCTGAAACATGTAAGTGTGACAAAGATGCAACAGACTAGGAAACGAGGAACGGGGCAAACACTTTTTCAGACCACTGTACAGTGAAACTGGATCACAGATGAGTGTTTCTGAATGTTTTCTTTGATTTCTTTTGTGTTGTGACACTTAAAAAAAAAATCCTGATTTATTTTAAAAAATACTCATACTTTGGGCCTACTTTAAGCTGTCTCCACCTGAATGTCATTTCAGGTGGGGACAGTTAGCCTCTAATTTTATGTAGTTTTGTGTCTTATCAGCTGCTGTTTATGTTACCTGGCTTGTGTGAATTTTTTTACCATTTGGTTTCGTCCCTGTTTTACATTATAAATGTATTTTTGTTGGATTCCTTCATGGATTCCAAGTTGAAATAAAGCTTTTTGTTCTTAGATTTTTGTAGAAGTTAATACAATGAAAGTGAATGATGAAATCTAGCACATCCTAAGCAGCAGCTGATTTTGTGAAAACTGTCACGCAGTAGATAAAAAAAAACAAAAAACAAAAACAAATCTAAAACACCACCCATAAAGCATGTTGAGGACAAAGAGTCACTGCCAAAAAATATGTCCCCAATTAATCCACATGATGGATCTCTGTGCTCTGTAAGAGTGTTTTTCAGATGTGGGTGTGTTTTCATGAAAGCGGATCTAGTCATCGTGCTCATTACAGCGCCGTGTTCATTGTTTGAGTGTTTTGAACCTATTCACCGGTCATTCAGTCCTGTAGAGCTTTTTTCATCATTGTTCATGTGTAGCATATCTTTACGCTGAGTTCATGCAGCTGCAAACAAAACAAAAACTCAGATTTTTGTTGCAGATTAACCCTTAAATAGAAATTATTTAAAATCATGCAGCAAAATGGTGTTGAATGATCTTGTGTTTCCGTATTTTCTCAGATATTTTCTTGGTTGCAAGTTTGCTCATTTTCAGTTAGTTAGATGTACCTATCAGAAAGCTCAGTGAACAAATTGCTGTTGTGCTAATAACACCATGTGATAATAACACAAGGATTACTTTGAATTTAATTGAATTATGAACTCAAAACTGTGAGATACTGGATGGCATTTTTTTTCAGTGGGTTTACTGCCGCTACTTTTAGTCTACCTACACAATTTATACTTCAAATTATAGTTCTAGCTGTCTTTCATAAAAAGTTAAAGTGTGATACAGACACAAAAAGCATGTCCTGCTTCACCAACATCTCTTTGTGGTAATTTGTTATTGGGACCTACAGTTTTTGATTTGAAACCTGTTTTTTCTGATATCCCAGCAGTGGTTTTGCTGCCCTCACTTAATTAAACAAAGGAACCAATCAGATACAAAGTGATCCTGATTGGTGGATTCAAATTGATTGATTCAATTGATTCAAATTTTTTTTTTAAAGGTTGGTTTTCAATGCTTCTTTTTTTTTTATGACCTTCAGCTCCAAGTTTAAAAGAAGCATTGAAATAAATCAATATTTTTATTTATTTTTTTTTGCTTTTTTGAAAAAGCAATTTCTTGATACTTGTTTGCTCTTTTACATTCAAAGCCTTATTAAATATAAGATATACACTGACCCAATGGTTATATTTTAATTTCGTTTAAAAAGGGAATCTTCTGTTCCATTTTGAGGAAATGCCCTCCACTGTGTTCCTCTGTTCCAGGTTAAAAATGCATTAAAACATTAACATGAAAACATCAGAATCAAGCACAATGATGTTCGTTTATGAAAAAGAAACTTTATTCCATATTTTGTGGTCCTCAGTAGTAATGCACATTTTAGATATAAAAAGAACCGTGGGTATGAAAATAGCATGAGCATCGGAAATGGACTGTAGATGCAGGAGGCAAAGGAGCAAAAACAACAACCCAACTCACAGGACACCACGCTGCAGAGGAGTATAGTCTCAACACTTGCACTTGACTATACCACTGAGTAATGAAACATCTACTGTATGTCACGCTTGAGCCACAAATCTGAAAACCTAAAGCAGAAGAAAAGTGCAAAGTTCAGTTTTGTCTATGCAGTAAGTTAAATAGGAGAGACGACCCAAATTTTAAACCACTGCTGAGAGCAAAAACATGGCTGTAAATGAAAGCTTGTAGAAAAACACTGTGTACATCAGCAGAGACTGAAGCCTCTTCAGCAATTACAGAAGCTGTTAGTGGGGTTTCTGCTGCAAATCATACAGCTGTGGATGAACTGGAAAAAAGACACAGACCACCTCAGAGCATTTATAGGCTAATTATTACTGTTACACTCAGTTTTCATTCCAGTGACACTTCACTGCACTGCACTGAACACATGGAAAGCATTTATTAAAAAAGAAAAATAAAGTCCGGCTCCCTCGAGCATTATTTCAGCCGTCAGAGAAGAATATGAAACAAATGTCTTTGGCTTATTTGTCACCACGATACTCTGAATGTGGCTTTGAGTAAGTTTAGTGGTTTGATATACTTCAGCTCATCAAAGCTGCACCGATACTGCAAAAAGTCTGACACAACTTTCCAGATGACTGGAACATACAGCTTTCTTTGCAAGAGCTTTCCCAGCACATTGGTGACAGATACGTTTCCTGTCTGGCTGTCTGTCACCAGCTCAGCCTCCCCATCTGCCTGAGACCTGCTCATCCTCAGATGACACAGAGCCCAGAACTGGTTCACTGGTTCAGCGTGGAGTCACACACATGCCAGAACTGGGCCGGCATCAAATCACACCCTGTAGCCCTCCCCGTGTTTACCCCTTTCCTTTACATGAGGCTGAAAAGATAATACCAAAAAATGTGGGATGTCCGTGGAAAGCTAGAAAATATGACATTGGTGGTAGAAATGGACAAATACTGCAGAGAGCACAGGGTATGCTCAGTGGAAAATCAGGTCTCAATTTAAAAAGGCACACTATATTCATTTTCATTATACTCCACAAAATCCTACCTTTGTGCCTCATGGAGACTCACAAGTGTTTGATCATGTATGCATTCTTCAGACATGAAGCCAAAATATCTCAATTATCTAAGTGGTGACATGGCCAGCTGGAGTTTAATTCATACATGAGCCAAACAACATGTTTTCTGTCATATTCTCCATTTTTTCCAAATGAGGTTTGTTTTGGCCAACTTTGCTGCAGAAATAAACATGTTCATAGCCAGCCTGGCTTCTGCAGCTGCTTTTGTTTCATAATAATTATGCTGGAGTTTTTTTTTTTTTTTTAAGGCTTAAAGTTAGACATTTTTGGGCTGCTTTGAATGGCTGGTGGTTGCTGATTTTGCCACTAGATATCTGTTAGATTTCACCTCAACCTATTTGAGCAACTGAGTTGGACCTCTATAGCATGTTCGTGCCTTTATAAGGCAAATATCAAACAGATTGCCCCAAATTGCCCGATTTGATAAGTAAAATTGTACTATTTTATAATGCTAACTGATAACTGCACTCCCCTTTTTTCACTTCCTCTCCAAAAACAAGTTTGATGTCCATACTGCCAAAATCAAGGCATCAAAATGTGAGTTCCCAAACCATCGACTGCATTTAAAGAAATATACATATCTGGGTCTTCTAAATGAACCCAATGATAAAGTGCTTTAAAGTTGTGCACAGACAACATCCTTAAACTGTGAGCTCAGTAAACACTTTGTTGACAAGTCTATGGTCTCAAGTCAAAAGTTTAAACATTTCAAGAATACAACAAAAGTTGAATTTATAAATTAAGGTACACAGAGTAAAAAGGGACAAAAAACTATTTATATTTCAGTGTGTGATGTGACTGTGTCTCACTTTTGACAGCTGCTTTTGAAAAAAAAAAAAAGCTTCGATCAGGCTTCCCTAACCAATGGGTATTGGCAGACATCTTTTATTTACAGTCAGTGGCAACAGAAAATTTAAGTCATCTGTGGGAACCTTTTGAATTTTTCCACTTAGCCTTAAAAATGCGAGCATAACTAAGTTACTGTTAATATTATGCCTAGCAACCTAAGAGCTCAGTGACTCGTGTAACCAGAAACTTACTTACGTCCCAAGAATATTTTTCACTAGAAACGATGAGATAAAAATATGAAATACTCTGTGTTAATTGTAAATCGTCATGTTTTTCAGACCCAGGTCATTACTGCACAGTTACAAATGATCAGTACAAGATGGCTCTGCCAGTATTTTGGCTTCACATTTACAGTTTAACGAGAATCTTCCATTTTTATGTACAGTCCAGAGATGAGCGCTGACATAAGTAGCAATAAACAGATCCTACAGACACAATTGCAGTGAACATCATACAGAGCCAAGCTCACAGTAACGTTTGCTCTCTTAGTGAGTTAAATGATACCACTTCCATGTCTGTTTCTGTTGTCTTTGTTTCTACTGCCTGAAAATACAAAGCGTGGAGAGTCCATGAACAGGCAGGTCTCATCTGGCAGGTTACAAACTGACCGACGTCCGCCTTCTTTCAATCAGCTGTCTGACAAAAGCAAAACAAGGCCTCCAAAAAGCAAGAACTGAGACATGTGTGAATGTTTTTTCTTTTTTCATTTTTACATGGTAATGTAGTGTAAGAGTTATTGTAAGATAGAGCACCACTCAGAAAATCTTATTGCATCGCCCTTCATGTGTCAGCAGAAAGGAGTTGGCGCACTGTTACATCTGGGCAGTGCCGCTAACACAAACATGGGTCATAAATGAGACAAAAAAGTCCATTTTTGCCCCCAAATTAGGACAGAGAAAATGACACGTGGCTGTTCAAGTTGAGAAATAAAGAAAACAGAAGAACTGCTTTCAGCATTTTGTGTTTGTTGAAGAAACACATTGAGCACCCAAACCAACATTTTCATTTTCATTCATTTTGCCTGCCGGCATAGTTGGGCGACACTTTACACCAGTGCTGACAGAGTTTCCTTTTTTCTGCGTAGAAATCCTGAAAATTGTCTTTCAGTATTCTTTTGCAAGTTGACATTTCACATTTTAAGATGTCATTTAATTAAACTGATGCAGATAAAGAAAGAAAAAATGCTCCAAATTCATTATTCACGTATGCGTTCCAGTACCGTAACTCAGTGTCAACCCTGGTAGAGTGTACAAGTTTTGCCAACATACCACACTGTGCCGTTTCCTCAGTATTAATACATTAAAATAACTGTTTCGGGGTTGCTCAGGCGTGCCTGAATAAACAAATGAGAGGGCACCTGTGTGAAATATTTGGCACAAATATCAAACATAGCAAATATAATTAAAAGAAAAAAAACTAGAAGAAAGGGATAGAAAACGTTCCACCTCAGTTTACTGCCAAAAGCAAAGGAGCAACCGTTGCTGAAGTGAGGTCTTCATCACGCTGAGGTTATTATCAGAGGTAAATACGTCTTTCTGGTGTTCATCTCAGCTCAGGGTGGGCTACGCTAAGGCAATTCAACGGTCGCTAATGCCAGGTGGAAAGACAGAAATCAAATTATGATACAAACAGTCCATATTAAAACTATAACTCTATTTCTAACGTATCATAGCCTCTTCAGCTATGTAACCGTTTATTGCATGCAAACAGAGATTGGTGATTGTAATAAGCAGGATTATTATATTTGTGCCTACAATTATGTACCATTGTATTGAACCTAGGCATTAGTTAAACAGCAGAACAAACACTATTCTTTGCCTAGTTACTTTATCTAGTGTGTGCTAAGAAGTGGCTGCTGTGTGACACCAATACACAGTGTGAATATGCTCATGTAGAAAAAGAACACTTCCATTATAAGCATGGCTGCCTCGGCTCCCAGGGTGTTTCATCTCAAAGGAGCCCAATCTGTGACAATCCAGCTGGTAGACATAAACAGTTTTGTTGCGCCTGCTGCCTGTAAATACATTTAACCCCAAAATTTTCCACCCCCAAAGCCTCCGTATCTTACTGCAAATGTAAAAGAAAACTTCAGGATCGTTCCATATGTGTGACTCACATTGGTTTCTTTTAAAGGAATAATTAGACATTCTAGAAGACATACTTATTTGCTTCCTTGTCCAGAGTTAGATGATTGATTAGAGCAGGTTCTGGGTTTCTTCTGGCCTATTATAACCTGACCTGATGAATTATTTAAGCTCTTTTGTGTTTCGGTTATATGCCTTATGTTACTGTTTGGTTGACTGCAGTCTTGTATATTTTGTCTGTGCTGTCTCTGGGTTTTTATTAGATATGAGGGAAGCTGGTTTTATTGTTTTGGTGGGAACTTAAAACGAGTCTAGGTCAGGCCCAGCATCCCTGGATATTATAAATGTTATGTGTGTTAATAACTGCATATTATTAATCTGGAGCTGGCATAGCTTTATTAGATCCTTCTTGAATTATAGTTTTATTTTTTTATTACATACTTTCTTTTGTACAAGGAATATTTATTTAAATTTAACCCTAGAGCACTAATGTTGCGTGATTTACACTCACACAATGAATAAATATCATTTAGTGGTAATTTCCAGTAGAATTTATATGGTAAAATAATAAACAAATTAGTCAGCACATCATTTTCTCATCTCAGAATGAGCACTCTCTCCCACAGTTTTCTCTAATGCAGGGAAACTTTGCCTTCACCGGACAAGACTCACACGTCTCAGGACAGTGTGGACCGAATTCAAGCTCCCAGTTACATTATTTTTATTTATTTTTTAATCATTTTTGTAATGAGTCACACATTTTTGACAAATTTTAGAGCCTTTTTATTTTCATTAGATTGTACATAGGAGGAATTAAAGAAGAGTACTTCAATGTGTTATGTGTTGTTGTACTTTAATATATTTTGATGGCAAGTATGTTTTATACCCAAAGATAATGCTACAAAACTGCACAGTAGTGTTCTAGAGTTAAATGGCACAATTTTAACTGAAGCCACATCTTTGTCTTGTGATTCAGGTTGGTCCTGCCAAACTAAGTGAAGCAGAGTAGACTTACTGTCGTATGTGCAAAAACCAAATTGCATGGAGGTAAAATTCATAAACTCCAGTAGTCCTAATGCTAAGCAAAACTATCCAGCTGTGAGCTCTAAATTTATATATGGGTCCTGGAGGAAGTGATGTCAGTCTTCTTATCTAATACAAAAAAATTAACAGGTGTATTTCCCAGAATATTGAAAAATTATCTCTTTCAAAGAAAAGTATTTTTTTCATAAGCGCATACATGTGGTTGTTGATCTCTGTTGGCTGGTCTTTTGTACCAAAGACAAACTTTTCTTCAGTAATTTAATTTTCCTCTCTCCTCTGGGTATAGAATAAGTAAAACCCTCAGTCTGACTTGTTACTATAGTAACACATATAGTATAAAGAACCACTGAAAGAATTGGTTTAACACCATAAACTGTAATAGAAATATACCAGTAAAGCAAACGCTGTTATCTTGGCTGTCAAGTTCATCTGAATCGTCCTTTTATCAGCCGGATCTTTATTACAGAGAACTAAAAGTGTTGTGACGAAGGAGGGATGAGCCATGTCTAGTGGCTGAAAGTCATAATGAAGTCAGAAAAATCTAATAATTCTTTGTGTTTTCCAAGAAATGGCCATTTTTTAATGGGGTTCTGAATGAGAACAGCTATAATCAGTCAAAGCCAGCTCTTCTATTTTTCTTAATAAATCATTATTCCCTGATTATTGTAGCAGATAGTATCTACCCCTCCAGAGGAAGGCACTATAAATGGTTTGAACGTCCTTGGATTTTCATCATCTGGATCTGACTGATGGCTGGCTGGATAAAAGCATTCCCTACAACACAAGCCATCCTCCAGACCCAGGAGTCTGGGACACATTTTCTTCTTCGTCTTCAAGTCGTCGTTAGTGCACAGTCCATCCTGACATCCCTCTGTGTACAGCATATGAAGAGAGTCACTATTGTGATGTATTCTCATACCTGAAGTCACTGAGGCTGAAATCTCTGCCAGGCACAGGGCTGCACATGCACACACATACACACACACACACACACACACACACACACACCACAAACACACAGTCCTCCTGGCTGTGTTTTCATCTCCAGGTAACTGCTTCAGGGTCCACAGAAAAGAGTTTATTTGGTGTTACCTTTTATTCAGACTCAATTACCTCTGTTAAACTGCACTGTCCATCTCCTGAAACCAAGCAGGCACTCTCAGTGTGCTAAAGGTAGAGATAGCCTACCCAGTAGACGATGTTGAAGAGCAAGAAGGAGGTGGGAAAAAAAACGCGGGAGTATGCGTCCAGTTCAAGTACATCTATGTGGACGCGGCCTCTCCTCCAACCGCCTTCTTTACACTCCTCGAAACAGCAGAAGAAGCTCTGGCAGTCTTTTCCGTCCAGACACTCGTAGACACAAGCGTCTTCAAATTCCTGCCAGTACATGGAGTTGTTTAAAGCGATGACTGTGTGTGGAGGAGGTCTCACATCGAGGACTGAGTAGTTCTGAAAATACAAAAAGTCTTTTGAGTACCAAGTGCTTTCCCCCTATCACATTACAAGTTTCTTTTTTTCTTAAAGCAGAACATTGTCCAGAAAGTTTGATGGTTACAGATCTGAAGTCCAATTTGCAGCCATTTAGTCTCAGTGAGATTAAAATATTTTGTGCCAAAATAACTTTGTCTTTATATCATTGATTATGGATTAAGGCACACTCTTAACATGTCTAATAGCTACATGTTCTCCGAGAGGGAAATAGTGAGCGCAGCAGCGGCAGTAGCCTCTTAAAGCCCGGAATAAAGACATATTGATATCTTTTTTTAAAATGTATAGTGTGCTAATCGTTCATAATAGCCTCCCCTGCAGGGAAACGTTGAAGCAAAATGAACGAGCGAACAGCTTTCCACCTGCTGATTAATCTGTAAGCTGTGAGAAATAATGTTTTAAAATCTGACAGTAAAAGATTTCACACTGCAATCATGATGCTCATGAAAGAAGCTGAAAGAGGCTGAAATACGCACCATCGCAACCACTACATGCTTCGTGTAGATACGTTGCAGACATGCGTGGACGAAGTAAAAGAGCATCTGAGTCTGTTGTGTGTCCACTAACAGTGTTTGAAAACATTTTCTTGTGCAACACTAAATGTAAGATGAGAGCACTGGGCGTGCGGTGGACTCTGTTCTCGCTGTATTTGATGGTGCGCCAAAGCACGAATATAAGGCACCATCACATCATCTCATCTCACTTTTCTTACTTTCATCCTTTGATAACAGAACCGAAGCACTATCAGAAAAAAAAACTAAAAACTTTTCTAACATGTGACAATAATCCTGTGCATAAAAGCATCACCTCAGGCTACATTTGACTATTTTCTTCACTGACCTAACTCAGTGAGACTATTTAACACATCTATTTAAAATACACAAACTAGCTTACCAGTCTTTTCGGTTCCATGTAGCTGGGTCTTTGAACACTGTACGAGTAGTAATTTAACGTCGCGTACTCCATCAGAGCAGCAAAGACAAACAGGAAGCAGACGGTGACAAAAAGGTCCATGGCTGTGACATACGACACTCTGGGCAGTGATGTCCTGGCCACGGTACTGAGAGTGGTCATGGTCAGAACTGTGGTTATGCCTGAAGGACAAACACAAGTTTTCCACTCTGAATGTGACTTTGGTCAAAGCTGAGTTTTGTTGTTTGCTCTTGCTAACCACATCACTATAAAGCGATACAATGCTGACATTAAAATCTCCATGGATACTTGAGCTGGTGATGCAGAATTATAACAATATCTGTGGAAAAACAGCACTTTTACCCATTTGTTAAAGTTGCCTTGCAGTGCTCATCTCCAGCTCCAGCTAACCCTAACCCTATCTATCACAAGGTTAACATAAAGAGACAGAGAAACAATCACATCCAATTCAGAATCAGCAGTTCATCTAACATGCATGTCTTTGGACTGTGGGAGGAAGCCAGGGTAACCAAAGAGAACCCACGCAAGGATGCAGACTCCACATAGAGAGAACCCGCACAGAGACCACTGGAATCCAACTCAGGAACCTCGTGTTGTGAGGAAACTGTCCTAACCCCTGTACCTCCTCTGTACTGTACATGTAAGTTGTAAACATTCTTAAAATAAATAAATAAATAATAATAATCATGATCAATCATGCACTTAAAAAAAAAAGTGACAAAGAATGTGACTGAAATACATATCCTTTGTCAACACCAACAACAACACTTGTGTTTGGGGTTTGATGCAACTGATGGGCATGAAGAGTGATGTGAGCAACACTTCTGGGAATTCGTCCCATGTAAAAAGTTGCAGAAACTTATTTACGTGCAGTTCTCCAAACACGGAAAAAAGATCAACCTTACACGACAAGGATCATTATGTGGTATTAATTCATATTTTCATGGCTCACTTTCTATTAAATTAGTTACAGTAGGTCAGTAGGTTATTTTACTTGTGCTATTCAGTTGAGTTAGAAGCTAAGTGTGTCGTTTATGTAACAAACTATGAATTAATTAGGTATAATGAAGACGTCTATCCCTCCAGCATCTCTGAATAATTTCATTTGTTTGCTCTCCAATCTCACTCCTCTGTGAGCTTTAAAGAGATGCCTTTAAAGAAAAAAAAAAGGAAAAAACATCCGCTACTGTTTCACTAAGGTTCCTATGGTAACAAGCTGGCCCCATCTATTTCAGGCGGACATCTCGCACTTTTCCTTTAGCCTCTGCTTGCCACCGTGATTACTCTTACCTGGCTTCCGCTGATGCTGTGACACTGAGTTTTTCCTCTAAATACCAGCATGAACAGCAGGTTTGATGAGAGGAACTTCTCGGGGGCATTTTACTTTTTACTTTGTGGAACTTTGAGGTTCTGTAAAGAACTGTTCATAAGGTGTATGCATGCTATTAAGCAAAGTTAGAAGTGTCTGATGTTAGGGCTCAAAAGTGCGCTGAAAGGTTTGCTGACCTTGACTGAGTCCTAAAGAGGCTTTATCTTTACTCCCATGCTGGCCTGGCTTGCCAGATACATTTACAATCAGCTTACATCTAAGATCCATTCATTATCTTCCTTCTTCCTCCTGACTTGCAAGCGATTGATCGGCTAAGATGCTAAGATGACAGATTAAAAGCACTCATTCATTTTCTAACTTTGTGTGAGCGTACAGTATTGAACACGGTGATGGTGGGTGATACAGGAACAGGGAGCCACGTGCCACCAAGCTGTAGCATTCTCCTATTTAGCTCCAATAACGACACATTCATCAGCAAAAATATAATTTCACACAACAGTGGTAAAAACAGCTTACACAGCTACATTTTGAAGGCTTATAAAGTTGAAATTTTGGTGCTTAAACTCAGCATTTTGTCCAATCCCTTAACTGAAGGCTGGGCCAATATTTCCTCACTCAAACGTGGATAATGGAGAAAAAGAGAGAAAATAAAAAATTGTTACCTTCACAAAAAATGTTCCACAGGACTGCACAACAACAGAGAGCATGCACGAAAGAGAAAAGACATAAAATAAAACAGCAGACACATGGAGTGATTTCAGTGACAAATATCTGAGAAACACATAAAGATGAATCCTCTTCAGAGAAAAAAAACATAACCAAAAAGTGCAAACTTAAATCTCGTAAGTGGGATGTTGAAGTAATGCTTCCTGCAGTATTTCCGTGTATTTAATGCAGTGCGGCACTGCCCCTTTAAAGACAAACCCTCAGGTGCCATTAGTCCACTGTACCTAAAGCTGTTCTGGCTGGAGTGGCATCTTTTTTAATCCAGAAGGACACCCAGGACAAAACCACAGTGAGGATGCAAGGGATGTATGTCTGGATGGTGAAGTAGCCCATTCTTCTGCTCAGGTCAAAGTACACGGTCATCACCACGTAGTCGCCTGTGTGAAAATAACAACCACGTGAAACTTCTCTATGGTTCAATCAGTTGTACTGATCATGTTAAAAATTGCATACAGTGGGTCAGAGTTGGTAAATGGGGCAGCATAGCGCGCAAATCGTGTAAAAGCGCTCATTTTGTAGGTGTGGTTAGTTACAGTAATATAGTACATAAATGTCCCAAACAAACAGATAGGATGTAACAAACAAACGGCAGTGAGTGACCACAGCTAGCTGTGAGGCAGCTAAAAAAAAGCATAACATAACCTTTAAGGTCACTTATCATATATACGAGTTACTCAATTTCATTTGAACTTTTTAAAACTACAGACGGTGGGGAAAAAAGTGGTCTAAAAAGTGAATCAAACAATGCCCTAAACGCGAATTCATTTTAAAGGCCACCAGGGGGCGATATCTGTTGTTACAAAAAGACTTCTTTTTCTATAGGAAGGACTTCTGTTTCTGGTTTATGGGCTCATTAACTTATTTCAGGTTTCAAGTTCATTTTGTACTTCTCGGTCATTCCAAGAGGAAGATTATCAAGGGTACACTCATTGGCTAATGACTTCCCATTTCCCGTTCCCCTCATCACACCTGGTTTCAAAACATGAAGATGGCATTGGCAAAAAAGCTGCTATCAATGCTTCATAACAAGTCCTCAAAAGTTTGGCTGCCTAATCTGTCCAATTATAGCCCAGTATAGAATGGATGAAAACCAGTGCTGGCTCTCCAACACAAATCCTGTAGGATTAATATTGACTACTTGTCAGTCTGTCAGTCATTAAAAAAACCACAACATTAGGTCATTCTACTGTTCAGTCTGATGTAGGCACCACAGTGCAGTGCGCCTCTGTTTCCCAGCATCACAGTCAGTGTAGCTGCACTTGCCCTCATTGGGCAGGATCACTGTGAACAGTTCCAATTAAAATTTCTTTATTGATGGTTTTTGCCATTAATTTGTTTTCATTAAAGTTTAATGTTTTGAGAGATTATTCCTAATTATTAAATTTATATTGGCACATATATGTGTGTATTATAAGTTGCTTCGCTCGGATGATAAATGAACGCCTCCAGAAGAAATCTGGTAAGCGAATATTGAGAATTTCTTTTTCCTTTCAGGTATTTCTAAATGAAACTTTCCTCAGTATGCCTTTGAAAAGAGTTTTACAGTTGTTTGTGAAGTACTTGCTTGCGCACAGATCCCGGAATACCACGAACACCACGCACATAGACTACACCTGGATTACACAAAGACACAAAACACAGAGACTAAATCCACACAACAGCTGCAGAAAGTTCTACAAGATGCTCTGAACAAATGACCTGCCTCGTTTTATTTCTGCTTACTGCATGTTGTATGAAGTATCTTTACTTTTGCAAGAGTTTTTACTTAATTTAAGAGCCTAAAACCTCTGAACAGTACTGTATAGCATTTCTAAAAATACAAGAGCTGAGTCAGCCTTATGCAGATCACATACAGCTTCCTGTGAATGCGGGCCCTTATAAATAATTTCTCTCTACAGCCGATGTTTAATATTACTGAGAGGAACACTGAAATACATTATAAAAAGTTATGCTTTCAGTAAGTGATAATCCATGAAGTTAACTATTTAAAAAGAGATTTGCTGACATAACATTAGACCCCGTTTTCGATACAACGTATACATCATTGTCATGTTAGTGACATCAGCCTCACTTCCCAACCACACAGGAATAGCCCAGAAGAAAAACAAACATGTGAAAAATGAAGGCAGTAGGAAGTCTGCGTTCTGTACATGCCGAGCTTCATCGAATATGTCCCCAAAAATGAAACTTTATTTTGGTTAAACAAGTTCTGGAAGTTAAACAAATATTATGGAAATGTTTTTTTCCCCCCAGTATTTTCACTCTCAAGTACCGAGTCCACAAAGTCAGCAGGTGGCAACACAAACTGCACACAAGACCAAAACTAACAGTGATGTGGCTTCACACAGGACTTTGACAGCATTAGCGAGAAAGTACGCTAACATTAACAAGATACTATAGCAGATAGTTTTCCATACTTTGAAACCTTCTAGGTGTGACTATGATAATGGTGTCCTAGGCCTCAGTCAGAGAAAGATGTGTGCTGGCTGCAGCTGGGAACATGCTGCACAGATTATCTCCTTTTCATTGATTGCTGCAGTCATCCGTAGTTTGCAGGATGATGCCGACTAGTTAGTCTGCAAGCATTCGCTAAAAAACCGCCAACTGGTTGTGAAAAAAACAAAAATCAAACCAGAAACAGAAAATGTTTATTTTGAAAGTAAAAATTGTGCCTTTGAATCCAACATGTTCAACAGGTTCAGCTTTTAGTTTGAAGGTAAAGAGCCTGTATTTCCTGTCAGACTTTTCAGTCTCTTTACCACTCCACGGGGAGTTGATGAGTATATGTATTATATACTTATAATGTTTTATATTTTCCTGTGGTCATCTTAAACCAATTTGGGAACCACTGGGTTAAAAGGGGTTCAGTGAACTGTATTTAATGACAGATGGAGAAATAAAGAGCTGTATTTTGGGGATCTGTATTATTTTCTTCTCCTGTAATCTCAGTGTAAACAAGGAGATAACAGTAAGTGGTCTAACTAATGAATATGTATTTATCTTAGTAGGGACCTCCCAGGGAAAACAAGAGTTTGTCTTTACAGTTTAAACAGAAAGAAGTTGTTTTTCATTGACAAACTGGATGAAATCCCACAGTGGGGGTGGAAGGCAGTGAAAATCCTGTGAATATTTTATCTGTTGTTTCTTGACAGAGTTTCTTATTATTGTTGCTGTTTCTTTTCTGAGCACGATGGTCATCTAATATCCCAAATTAGTCTCCAAACAGTTTGGCTAAATGTGATTTCATAACACAAATTGGTGCACAATAAAAGAATGAAGGAGTGGCAATGAAGTGGCACCGTCTCAATGCGCGTCGACTACAAATATCAGCCTATTTTCAGCTTGTTATCAGCATGTTTACAAATTTTAAACAGATGAATTTGTGCTTCTTTACCTGCTGTAGTCTTTATGACGTCTGTAGTGTTCCTCAGGCCCATAAAATCAAACTGGTACAGACGCCAGGACTTTTGGTCGGCCGCCTCCACAGAGTTCTTCCTCCACTTGTAAATCATTTCATCTTGTGGGTATCCATCTGCAAGTTCACAGAGCATATGTGTGTGTATGTGACCCTTGGCACTACATGTCACATTCTAATGATGGATACCCTGTGCAGACAGATCTAGGGTCACCCGGAGCAACATTTGTCTCGTGGTGAATGCTGGCTAATGAAAAGACTGGGATGAAGACAGAGGCAAAAATAAAGCAGATTAAATGAAAGCTTTGGTTCAATAAAGTAGTGAGTCCATCTAAATGTTAAGTCTGACCTTCACGAGCTGCACACAGAGCCTGGAAGCGCTTTTACAATTGATCATGTGAGGTTAATGATGGGTTAATGATTCCATTTCTGCTCTGGTGTCATTCTAGCCTAAATCTTTTTCCTGTCTTTAACACACACATAATCATTTTAAGTAGAAAGGCTAATAAAATTATGATCCTGCCTGATAGCAATTTGATTTAATAGGGTTTCAATTAACAAAAAACATTAACCGTGAGGGAACTGCTAATTGTTTTCAAACATGCTTGATGAATGACTTCTATTAACATTTTCCACAAGTCTTCTATTTGCCATTAATGCTGTCATTAAATATTTACCAAACCCTCCCTAAACTCAAAGTGTATAGAAAACAACATCTGTTGAGAGCAAAGCTTTATCCAAACTAACTTCATTCATGGTCTCCTACACTGGATTTGCATAAAGCATTAGTAATGGCTCAAGGCAAGATACATAATGCATCTGCAAGGGAACAAAATCTATATAATGCACATCAGCAAGAAAGGTTACAATAGTTAGCTAAAAGTCAACATAAAACAGCCTGATTAAAAGATTGACTGTATAAAAATGTCATCAGCTGCTTTTTTAAAGGAAGACGTAGAGTCTGTGCTGTGTAAAGACAGCAGAAGAGAATTCTACAACCTTGGTACAACTGCCTGAAAAGTCTGATCCCCACAAATGTTGAACTGTTAGTGGGGCCAGCAGCAAAAAGTCTGAGGTTTCAGAAAGTCAGAAATACTGGGGAGATCCACCATGGAGGTCTTAAAAGTTACAACTAAAATTTTAAAGTTAATTCTAAAATTTAATGGCAAAAAATGAAGAGAAGCCAGAACTGGAGTGGTGAGTGATCTTCTGTTGGCACCAGTTAAAAGTTTTGTGACAGGATTCTGAAAGTCTGACGTAAAAAGATTGTTACAATAATCCAAATAAGATGAGATGAAAGCATGAAAATTCATCTCAAGTTCAGCCTTTGACACCAGCATGATTGAAGAGAAAAGTCTGAAATGCTATCTAATTTAAAGCAAAAAGACAATCAGACCCAAAACAGATCCTTGAGGTGCCCCAACGAGGCAGAACTTGTGTTTCAGACATCAACTGTTTCATACAAAACGTAAAAGCTTAATCTGAGAGATATGACACGACAACAGAACAGCTGCAGAAAAATGTAGAGGAAATGTTTCATTTGTGTCTATTTGGTCAAATTACTCACATAATCAGCAAAAACAGGGATTGATCCTTATGAATGTTTTTAGAGACTGGGATTTCTAGATGACTGTGGGTTCACTGTTCACATTGTAATATATGATTAAAATCAGTATCACCAGCCACTTTAATCGGTACAGCTTCCTAGTAGAGGGCTGGCCCTCTTGTCTTCAGTACTGCCTTAAATCTTCATTCACAGACAAGACTTTTGATGCACACTGACACGACAGCATCACACAGTAGTTTGCAGATTTGTCGACTGCACATGTATGATGTGAATCTTCTGTTATGACTGTGGAAGCTGTGAGTGTGGGTACAGTCATTCAGTCACTGTCACGTTCAAGAAACCAGTCTGAGATGATTTGAGCTTTGCAACACGGTGTGTTAGCCTGCAGGAAGCAGCCATCAGAAGATGGTAAACTGGGGTCATGAAGGGATGGATAGGGTCAGCAACAATGGTCAGACAGGTCGTGTTTTTATATGATGCTCAGAAGACACTAAGAAGCTGAATGCATCAAGAAAACATCCCCCACATGTTTACACCAGCAGCAGCAGCAGCAGCAGCAAGACCCTTGGATACAAGGCAGAATGAATCCATGATGTTTACACCAAATTCGGACTCTACTGAAAGTAGAAAAAAAAAATCGAGACTCATCAGACCAAGTAAAATGTTTTAAATTTTTAATCCGCCCATGTAAACTGTAGCCTCAGTTTCCTGTTCTTAGCTGACAGCAGCGGCCCCCAGTGTGGGATGCTGCTGTAGCCCAGCAATCTGGCCGTTCTCCTTCTCTCCTCTGACATTGATAAGGCAGGGAACTGCTGCTTTTTACACAGGTGTCTAAAGAATGCAGAGTTGCTTCTTTTGGTCAGGTTGGTTATCAGTTAAAGAGCAATGTCTCTAAATTTTCTAAATAATTTCCAGGTTTACATGGAAATATTTATTTGAATTATTTTTTGGAAATGTGCTAAAATATTGTTTGGTCTTTTAAAAAAGACCTTTATTTAAAAATAATGAACAAAACCGTCAAAGTATCAGTATTTAAACGTATCAGTGATGGAATTTTGTATTTAACTTGCTAGAAATTTGTCTTGGGAACGAGTTTTCCTATTTGTAAAAGTGTCATGCTCCTTACCAGAGATTGTATATTTTTTTATATACAGCCCATGCTCTTGACTGAAAGTGCAGTGTTGTGGTTTTTGCTTCTGCTGCACTTGGAGCTGGTATCTCAGTCTCTTCCACAATTGATTTTTCCCTGAGCTCTGGTGTAAAATTGCAAGTGTGCAGATCTATAAAGCTGATTAGCTGACAATGACGAATGAGGTTTGTCACTGGTATTGTTTTTTTTTTCTCTATTTAATTCTGTTGTAATGAAGCTACAGTAGCTGCACCTGAAGCATCTAGCTGTTTCACAGGTTCCCAAAGGAGAAAAATAGGTCAGTGTCTTTGCATGATCATTTCTGCAGGAAATCCAGTGAAAAAGAGATTATCAGGATCATACAATAACACTACTCATTTAAAACGGCAGGAAATTGGATAGCTCTCAGTAATGACCTGGAAATGAAGGACTCATCTGAAAACATGTAATATCCTCAGTCAACAGCTTTTATTACTAAGAGTTACAACATTTCCTCCAAAATGTTAATTTCACACAAAAACATGCAGAAAAACCGCATGATAAATTCTGTGAATTTATCATGAAATCCTCATCAATACTTTTGATAAGCAACTGACGCTTATTGGGATGTTTCTCAGAGCTTTTCTCTTCATTCAGCTTTCGAGGAGAGTATTGATCAACAGGCAAATTGATTAAATAGCTGATAAACAGAGTGCATGGTTAAAAGCATGACAATGACCAAACACAGAGTAACAACAGAAGAAGAGTGAATACTGGTTTTACTAATAAGCACACATTCTATCGTTGCCTCATGTCTGCTGGATGCGTACGCTCCTTTTGGACACGATTTTGGAAGTCAAATAAAAAAGGACAATAAAACAAACTCTTAGGAAAAAAAGTGTGAGACTGAACAAATGGAGGGAATTAATGATGACTTTAAGGTTTGATGAGCGATTTTCTCTGATAACTTTCTCACCTAATCAGTTCAATTCAGTTTTATTTGTATAGCGCCAAATGACAACAACAGTTGCCTCAAGGTGCTTTATATTGTAAGGTAAAGACCCTACAATAATCATGTAGGGTCTTTATTTCAGTAATCAATGAAAATAAAACTATCATATGTAGCTGATATACTGCACAAACCAGAAACATTCAAAACATAAATAAAGTAGATGAAAACAATATTTTTGGATGTTAACTTTTAGTGTGATAAGAATGCATAACTTGAATCAATGCAGCACGTTGAAATGAAATAGGCCTTTTTGTACAAAGTTGCAGCTCAAAGTACTTTGCAGAGCAATATGCAAAACAGCCCTAGCATAGTCGAGCGCGCGTGCGCACACACACACACACACACACACACACACACACACACACACACACAC
>VURO01013559.1:0-22379 GCA_015108175.1 Pelvicachromis taeniatus | reverse complement strand
CCGACGACAGCGCGGCGGGATTTTTCTCTTTTTTTTTTTTTTTTTTTTTTTTTTGAGCGATGTTATCAGTCCACTCACTCCATATCAGTTGGTTGGCGGTAATGCACCATTCAGTTGTTTTCCAACCGGCAATAAAATTTAAGAAGACAGACAGGGACTTCCGGGTCGAAGGTCACCCAGCTACTATTGAAGACGGCGTCTATTTGTCGTGACATGTTTTCAAACCGGCGTTTATTAGAAACAGGCGTTTAAAAGAGACAGGCTACTAATGGAAGATATATGGTATACATGTAAGACAAAACTGACTTTCATCAACTTTTGCTAGCAAGCTTAAATAACAAGCTGCTTTGGTCACAGGTGCAATGTTAAGAACTGCTCAAAAGTCTTTTATGGGTGTCATTCAAATATTGACATGCCCCTCAAGTGCTTAAGGGAAATGCTGGATAACAGATAAAACACTCAAATTTTCAATCACCAAAACTGGAACACAGAATTCTTGGACAGTCTGCACAGTTACAAATGGAAAGTCACAACATTTGTCAGATATCTGCTTTAAAATGCTCAAAAGAGGCACAAACACTACAAACATGCTTGAGTGGTCCAGTGGCACTAATTAGCCCAGGTGAAGCACAGCAGACAGCAAGCATAGCCTGTGGCAGCACACCTATCAAGCACATAGGTTTAAACTTTAACTGTTCACAAATTCTAAACAGGCGAGTCACCCTACGGTTATTAAGTTGCTATAGAAACCTTAAAAAATCATTTTCAGCCAAGCTGAAATCATATTCATATCTGCTCTAAAGTTAGGCATTTTGAAATGGCAATCAATGGTGATTAACTCACTTTTGGAGCTAGCCTCAGGGACTAATACCTGAGATACCTAATACCCCCCTCAGGGGCGGGGGTTTCTTTGCACTTTCTCAGTGGCTTGATTTGTCAGCCCTAGTGGCTTCATGGGTTTCATTATACCCCTCCACGCAACTGTAACATAAAGTAATCACTTTTTGTTTTGTTTTGTTTTTACAATGATGTCAGTCTTCATTGACAAAGAGAAAAATCTGAACATATAGGAGGAGACACTGTGTTTTCCACAAAACATAATGACAAAAAATTATTAGGATAATAGGCTATTATTCTACCAGTTTACACTGTTAAGCTGAAGTTGGGTATTTACCCTGTAACACAGCAGTCCAGAGAGACAGTTGCTTTGTCATCCATTATCCACCCTACCTCACCATTACCCTCCCTCCTCCCCTTCCTTCAGCCCCATCAGCCCCACCCCAGGAAGTACATTTGCTCAGCCTCAGTTCCACCAGCATCGAGGTGAGTTGGGTGGCCCCACCCACAGACAGCCAGCACGGTGAGATTGTGGGCTACTCCCTGGCCTACCAAGCACTTATGGGAGAGGACCAGGAACGCCACCAGGTGTCAGGCATTGGTGCTGATATCACCAGCTACATTTTGGAGGACCTGGAGAAGTGGACGGAGTATTTGGTGTGGGTGAGGGCTCACACAGATGTTGGGCCAGGTCCAGAGAGCTCTGCAGCTAAAGTCAGAACCAAGGAAGATGGTATGTTGATGGTTTCATGGGAAACATTAACCTCTTTTAAAACACTAACTTTCCAATTCTTTTCGTATTCATTTCCTACTGCTGCGATTTAGTCTTACAAACACTCAACAAGAATGTGCACTGGCGCAATGTATAGGCATGGCTCAAATACAGAATCTTTAGGGTATTGAGGGTTTGCAGTAAATTGATCAATTTGTAAATGTATTCTGGAACAATCGCTTCTAAAGCAATAGTTTTAAATTATAGGGACGGTCCTGCAGATTCTGCTCCTTCCAAACTACCTTGATAACCTTGGTAGTCTTACAGTGGTTGGAACTGACGTAATTAAACTTCCAACAAACTTTGAATGCTTCTTTTTATTAAGGAAAAAATGGTTCGGTATGACTCTCACTGCACCATGATGGACATAATAATCAAGACAGAAGTGTTTCCTTATTTCACAAACTTTTGTGAGTCTGTTTTGTGAGACTTTTGCTGCCACTAAGCTCCTGCCTGTCTTGCTCTGCCAGTCTGCTTGTCCCTGTTGCCAGCATGATGACATGGTGTGCTGCACTGCTAGGCCAAGGTGTCTGGAGAATTGCCTGAGTGGCAACATAGCATGCTCTTTCCCTGTTGTTAGTCACATGGCAGGACCGAAGCACAAGCTAAATAGACACTATGATTCAGTCCGGAGGGATACTCTGCTATTCAGCAGCATCCGTTTGCTATTACTTTCGCTGCTGAAGATGAGTCCAAATGCAGCACAGCCCAGTGCTCACATCTCTAAGACACATGGCATTACAACAAATCCTTACAAGAGGATTCTCCTCTTTTTTTTTTTTTTGTGCAGGCACAATTGGCCGTATCATGACCAATGAGAGCAAAGAGTAATGGATTCTTTTCTGGAACCACTCAAGGAAATCAAAGCATCAAAGTTTAAGTCCTGTGTAATATTACCAAGGCTTAGAAAGTATAGCAGCATAGTGGCCTCTCCTCTGTTAAAGCTTGCAGTTCTGAGCCAGCTCAGGACTTGTACTGCCTAAAAATGACCTCTAGCTCTGCCATTGTTTTAATATACAAATATATGTGTATATTGCTTGAAAATAGCATTTGTGGCCAAGGAACAGGCTGGTGATGGTTAGTTAATAACGTTATTTGTTAAAGTCGATTAAAAATGTCCAGCCAAGTTACCAAATAAGCCCTGGCAGTTTGGAGCACCTAAAAAACATTATTATCTCATGGTAGTGTTTTTTTTCTACAGTTGACAAACTTGTGTTGGCTAACTTGAGCCAGAAGAAAGACCATTGGATGCCAGGTTTGAGCTTCAAATCAAACAATCATCAGTAAACAGAATTCCCATTTATCCAAATTGACTTCATCAGATAAAACTGTCTTTCTCCTGGCTCATGTTAACGAATGTTAGATTACAAGCTAACGTGGACAAATTGTTTGACACAATAGAGAAGTGTCAAATATGAATTTAGTTTCTGAGTTTTTTTTGTTGTTTTTTTAATGGGAACTGTGGGGTCTTTGTGACCTCAGTAAAAACACTTTCCTGATAAGTTTATTGACTCAGTTGTATGTTTATTGATTACATTAAGTCCATTTTTGTAAAACGTGTAAGAGTCAAAGAGTCAGAAACTCAATTGTCAATCACAAGCTGCCAGTCAGCGTCCATTTTTCGCAGTTTTTTCATTCACTGGAAGAGATTAATTTATCTCGCATCGTTTTGAAGCTGATTGCTCATCACTCGTGGACATTCCGGGCTTTGGTTGCCTAGGTAACCCTCTTTACTTACGACTCACATTGTGAACCAACAGTAACTGTTTTCAATGCACGCTATGCAATACATTTTTGAAAGATAAAAAAAACCAAAACATTTTACATGTTGTGAGAGAAATTAATCTGCAATTAATCTTACTTTAAATCCGTTTAACTAAAATCTGACGATTATTCGAAAACTAACCCCTGTTCTTTCAAACCTGCCCAACAGTTTTTCAGTTACCTGATTTAAACAGAATATTTTAGTACTTGCCAAAAGCCAACAGTGACCTTATGACCAGTGTTTTTGTTTGTTTGTTTTCCTGGATGGCATTTCTTTATGGGTGAAACCTCAAAGAGACAAATCTAAATAGTGTTAGAAGCACAGTTTCCTTCCTCACACCACTAACCCTCTCCATCTGCTGCCCTTCTCTCTCTCCTGGCTTCTCTCATCACTCTTTATTTCTGAACACCCACTGAATTTTAATCTCACACTCTTTTCATCTCTTTCCATCTCTCTGCACCCCATTTGACTTTGAGCTCTCATTGCTCTGTGCATTTCTCCAGCATCTGTCCATTCTCCGCACAAAGTGTACGCTTTCTCCGCACTCTGCCCACGAATCTTCCTTCCAGCTCGCATCCCTGTCAGCCCGGTGCCCGAGTACCAAAAAACATTCTCGTTTAGCTCCCTGACGTAGTCACAGTGCACGGTTAAGTTCCCTGGCTTACTGTAATTCCCTTTAATAATCTGCAATAAAGGAAACACTGTGCTCTCACATATAAAGAGAATAACAATTTTTCTTTTTTAGATATTATAATTATTCTGATATGAGCACAGAGGGAGCAGTAGCAGAGTTTTGTCAGACAGGCATTCCATCTCTTTCACAAATTTCATTAGAATGTGATTGGGATTTTCCTCACTGGGGCACGTCAAATTTACACTCAGTTTCCCTGATGCCCCGAGACCAGGGAAACTGTGAGCTTATTTTCTTTCTTGTGTTGGTTTTAATAGAACACAAATCTGAAATCAACCAGCCGTGGCTCAGTCTAACACTAAGACTGCAGTTGTCTTGACTCATGGTGTCATTAATGCGATGTAGTTATAAAAGTGTGATAGGACTCCAGCAAAACGCACCATATATCAGAATTGTCCTGCTCAAAACAGACCTTTAGATTCAGAGATTGTGCATGAATTTAAGGCGATGAGTCTGTATTAATTTTCTTAATTGAAGTTTATTTTTGGATATCTCCTAAAATCTATTTTATCCTGACTTGAAAAAAAAAATCATCGTCCTATTGATTTTCCTTTGGTAGAAGGCCAAAAACTCTTTGGTCCGTACGAAGCCTAGGGGGCAAGTGAAAGTTAAAAAAATATGTGAAAACAAAACAAATCAGCCGGTGAAAGCAAAGGTAAGTTAAACACAAAGTTTCTAAGGGAGACACTAACCACAGGCTCCTGGATGTGATTTGTCCCTCTGCTCTGCCTCTAATGCAGACTTTGTTGCTTCTATTACCGTCCAAAGGTTTAAGAGCTAGATACCTGGTGCACATTTCTTTGGTGCCAACAGTATCTCACAGCTGCGACTGATGCCTTGGGATGAAAATGTGCTGATTTGACATTTTAAAGTAAACTAACGGCCATTAACATTTTCCCTTTTCTCCTGCAGAAAATGCCGCATAACTGTCCTAGCTTTTGCTCATGTCCATTGTTCTCTGCTTTGCAGAGGGTTCCTGAAACTGCATTTTTGTTCTGATCCGCACTGCTTAGTTTATCTTAAGGTACTTTAGAGGTTGTTTGTCTTTCTTGTGGCTGCTTTCCATCACTTCACCCATTTTAGTACCTTGGCTTTCAAGGAGAACAGTGGAACGTTGTAATACTGCAGAGAACTTTGAAGGTACGTCAGGATATCATGGCCTTGATTAGCCACTGCGCAGCACTTCAACTTAAATTTCATGTTCATGAAATTTCATGATCTGGCTACTTGTTTTTCTGCTGAACATTCCTCCTCTCATAACTCTCCATGTGGAAAAATTCACTATGCACAACAAATCAAATGTCTGGGGAAAAAATGTGGGGCTCATCTGGAAAACATTTGCAGATTGCTTGAGTGTGTCAAGCTGATTGTCTTTACTAAATCAAACTAAATTGGACATGGGTGCCTTCTTAGTTTGGAGGCATTTATAGCCAAACCTTGTCTGTTGGTGTCTGATGTGAATTGGGTTTTTGATTTTTAAACATTTTTTTTTTTTATTGACATCGCTCACCTTGTTATACTGCATGATTATCCAACACAAAAACTCTCAAAAAATGATCCATGCAAGACACATTGACGCAGACATAGAATGTGTCATCATTTATGAGGACAAGAACTTTAAAAGTTACAGAAATATGAACAGTTTTTATATGTTCGTGACCCAACTAAGTGAAAGAACACTTTCCGATAATATATGTTTGAAGAATACAGTTAGTTTTAATGTAAGTTCCTGTGGTCTTGTGGTGACTCCGAATTTCAATTGAAAGTATTATCAAATTGAGTTGCAACTGAATTTGAAATGTACGGCTCTGTGAGAAGCACACTCAGGTGCAGCTAAAGTCATCGTCACCAATATTACTTTCTCACATACAGGATAGTTTATATGCTCAAAGAGAAAGCAATGAAGTCGGATCCCCTTTTGCAACAATATTCAATATTTACATGCGCAAAAGCAGCTAGCTTCTAAAGCTGTGAGTAAATGCTAATAAATCCAAACTGCATACTGAGGCGTATTCAGGTTGTAGATTTGTTTGTTCTGATGTGTGCAAAAGCAAGTAAACACACATAAAGTGGACCCAGTGAGAGTGATACAGAGGAGACAATTAGTGGCTGCAGTAGCTTTTGACAGCTGCTGCAGAGGACCCCCAGCAGCCACAGACACAAGATCCGGCTTCACGCTGTCAGTCAGGATGGTCCTACAAGTTTAAAACCAGCATGAAGTACGTGAGTCTCACAGTCTGCATTAACCATCTACATGTTATAGTGGGAATTAAAGATAAGTAAACCCGTGTCCACACTCACGGCACATTTAGCTTTAGTGAAATCATAAAACTCCTGCAGACAAAGAGACCTTTGTAAAGTGTAAGCCAGGCAAGCAGGAAGACAGATACAGACAGGACATGTGGTGATAAAATCATTTTCAAACGTAAGAATGGCATGTCCTGATTGATGCTAACGTTCATCCTCAAAAGGTTTGTTTTTTTACTTCTGTTGTTTGGCTTGTTGAGGTTGACACTAACAGCTTTTTGCCTACTTACAACCACTTGCTTTCATGAGCCCCTCTTTATAATATTTTGTCTTTACTGCACTGTTGCATGGCAGCTATCAAAGTAAATGAACAAATATGAAATACCAGAGACCACATGCTCTTATGTTTTCAGGCCTCAGCTAAATAATGACATTGCACCAAACAAATAGTCAATTCTCGAAAAGAAAAAGGAGAATAAATCCATTCAGTTTTTATTATTTCTCTCATTTTGAGTCACTGTTTTGGTCAGAAGTAGCATCAAAATAACTTGATCAGGCATGCATTACAAAGCAAATTAGCAGTAGCAGTTACATGCACTTCTTTCCATGACCACAAGAGGTTGCTTTCACAAACGGCGACGTTTTAGTCCCGTTCAAAAATCGACCACCGTTATTGTTTTTCAGCTGAGGTCGGCTTTATTTTAATCCGTGGCAGTAGATGGACTTCAAAGCTGTGTTTAGTCTGCTTACGATTCTGTTGTCTGTTACATGCTCCTTCTTGTTCTTCTTTTTCTCTGGCTCTTAGTTTTGCAGTTAACATGGTGGTTTATTGACGTTTTTTCCTCCAAAGCTTGAAGCTTGATTCTGGAAGGTCTCTGATTTTTATAAAAGGTTAAACGATTCTAATTAGTCTAAAGTGCAAAGTGCTGACACCGAGTTGCAGAGCTTTTCTTTGCCTGCTGTGCTGGGTTGATACTTTAATACTGCTGCTTGCTGCTTTAACACTTTTCTCTCCCTGTCTTAGGTTCTTTTATTTATTTATTTTTAGCATTTTCCTTTTCACTTCTCTCTGTCTTGAATTCCATTAATATTTGCAGAGCCTCATCTCCCCGTTTTTATTGAAGTTAAATTTGTATTCATTTACACCTTCCTGTGAAGCTGACCAAGCATTCCAGAGGAATCTTCTTAAGCTCATTCAGATATGCAGCAAAGGAGAAAGCGTGTGTGCTCTAAACCCAGCTCCCAGCACCCACTTGGGGGCTACATGTGACAAGCTTTGATGTGGGTAACCTGCAAAGATAGCCAGTGACCTTCACATATCACTTCTCCAGGCTGGTAGCTACATGGTCAGGTTGTCCACTGACAAAGAGAAATGACAGAGAATAGACCACATCTTTGCCTTCATCTACATCTCCTACTGGATATTTGGGCACCATTTAAAATAAACATATCCACATGCAATAGTTATTGCATTTTTTATTTTAATGAAGCAGGCTCATTAAGATTAAACTATCTTTCACAAGTGCTGGGAACATGAAACATTTGCCACAACAAAGCAGACGGGGAAAAACGGTTCAATAAAGACATTTTTGTCCTGTACCTCAGCATTACACTCAAGGTGTCTTTTGGGTCGAGTGGTTTGATGCACCAACTTCTACACTGTTGCTGAAAAGAAGTAATACCAGATTTACAGATTGAAAAAGGTCATGCCACGAGTTTTTGTGAGTGGCAGTAGCAGAATTCACTCTGAAGATCATTCTGTTTGGACCAAACAGCTTGGTTAGGATTAAACACCCAAACTACTTGATTAGAGTTTAGACATTCATTCACAATCCCCTGACAACCTCTGGCTCCTAGTGAAAAATGTGTATACCTCAACCAGTTGCTGCTGTTGCAAAGCTATATCGTTTCCACAGTGGCTGCTGCACTGAAAACCTTCTTGTGGTTGCTAGTAGATAGTAGTTATAGACAACAGAAATGGAGAATGTCCACCTTCAAAGTAAAAGTTGTGGTTTTGAAGGAAAACGGTCTCTGTTCCTATTTTGTGTCACACATTTCAGTTTCACTGCTCCTCTGAGTCGTCAGTGAATGTTTGCAGACAAGTCGGTATGTTCCATGCAAACCACAGGTGATGACTGAAGCATGCAGGTAATGACAGAAAATGCAAGAAAGTTTTTGGTGCAGCATGTAGTTATTTATACCTCTTTGTGAAACGTGTCACCTAGTGACTGTCAGCAATCTTTAGTCAACTAGTCAAGGTTATACATTGTTTCCCTTCTGACCGGTGTTTGCCTGGAGATCACTGAGCAGTCTTTAGGCTTGTGTGAGAGGAACACTAAAAGCTAACAAAAACACCAAAAAACAAAAAAAAATACTCTGTTAGGGTTTTGACTCTAAAAACGAAATGGTTAGTTTTAAAATACCATGGTGTGGATTAAAATACGCCCCATCACAGCAGTAAAACTTCACTTCAAAAAAATGATAATTTGGGAGTGACAGTCCTTTCTCACTAAATAAAGTTGCAAAACATCCCACCACCAAAGGACATCTTATGCCTCACCAAATCACCAGTGCATTTGCCAAAAATGACATCATTTGATTTATATGAATCATAAATTTAAAAACAAACAATTTTATCAAGAAGGAAAATAAAAGGAAACAAATTTCTCACTTATTCTTCTTCTAATCATGAAGCGGTGCCAACAAGTGAATCACATGAAGGCACAAAGAAATAGCAGCAAGCTTTTCAGTGAATAATATTCACACTGACAATGTACCACAGTGAGCAGTGTGAGAAAAAACCGACACTGTGACATTTATCAGGTGTATCTGAACACACAACAAGTCTGTTTGGACTTGTCGAAGGTGAAATCATGCTTTTCCAATCTTTCACCCACCGAAACTTACTGTAAAAATAGCAAAGCATACAAAGTAAGGTAGAGCTATTCAGCTTTTGAGGAATAGATAGCAATACAATCTTGTAATCAGGGCATCCTTATGAAAACATGGTTTAATAGTAGCCTACCTATTGAGACATACAAAATCAGACATTCCGCTCTCTAAATATAATTTGTGTTCTCTATTTTGTTTTTAGTGCCTGGAGCTCCTCCCAGGAAGGTGGAGGTAGAAGCCCTGAACTCTACTGCCCTCAGGGTGAGCTGGAAGCCTCCGCTGTCTGTGAAGCAGCATGGGCCGATCAGAGGATACCAGCTGGTTTACTCCAGGCTAGAGAACGGGGAGCCTCACGGCCAGCCGGTCATCCTGGATGTTAACCTCCCCGAAGCCCAGGTATTCTCACACGGTGTCATTGAGGTTGATGTAACTGGGTGAGACAATGCCAGACTGAGAGCGAAAGAAGGGGGAGTTTGGTTCAGATCCCAGAAATTGCAGGGAAATAAGTTTATTTGATACAAGTAATTGTTTTAAGGCTTTTTTTTTATCTTTTTGTAATTTTAGATAATAAAGTCTTGAAACTACTGACACCCGTCAGTAACAGGAGGTCATTTTTTTTATCAAATATTCTACTTTTGCACAACCCAACCGTCTAATAGACTCCTTAATCATCAGAAACATTTAAGCTAGGCGACTAATATGTATACACAGGTCAATGTGTTAATAATGTTTGTTTAAATGTTTTTTACTTATTACTTCCATGTTGGCTTGAAAACAAAACTCCCTCTGCTGGCATTTCAGATTACTGCAACTTACTGCATCCACGTCCACTTCATGTTTTTGAGAGGCAAAGCGTAAAATTGACATGGTGGACCAGCGTGTCTGTTGCACATTTTGCCTTCTCATGGACATTAGATGGAACATATGATTAAGTTACTTCTTCACTAGCTTAACTTTTAGGAGCTGCAAACTAAGTGCATCTTTTATATACAGTTCTTGTGCACAACTGCCATTTCTTGAGCACCACTTATGAAACAGACCTTTCTAGAAAAGCTCTAAAACAGTAGAGGTATATAATTAAAATACACGAGATATTATTAGAAAACCTTTTAATAAAATCCAAAATGTTACTGAAGCATGAGGTTTATAAGCATAATTCGTGCAAATGATTGTTCTAATCTTCTCCTTAAAGGATAAAACAGATTAGAGCTAACTGGGTATGGTCTGCAGCATCCCTGTGATGAAAAAGCATCAGATCCCAACATAGGATTATTTCTAAAAATAAGAATGTGCATCTAATACCTCCTCTTTGTTCCATTAGAATAATTGCATTCCACGTTTTTTTTTATTTCTAATTTTTATTTTTATTCCAGTCTCTTTTTGGGGGAAAAAATAACCCCAAATATAATAATTATTTGGTATCTGACATATTAGATCATCTGTAGAAACAAACATGTGCTGCTTCATATTTATAATCCGGGGACATTTTTGTAAATAAGGGCTACATTAGTCAAATTTAAAGGAATTTTCTTTTTTCTAATTTGAAGCCTCAGTGATGATGGTGAGGTGTTTCAGCTCCAGAAAGTCTTTGTTGTGGTAACACTACATGACATACATATAACGTGTCAGATAAGTGTCCTTTGCTTGCTCTCACATGTAAAAAAAAGGCTTTCAGAAATATTCATGGATGCTGAAAGAACAGCATTAATGAAAATTATCTGCTGGTGGAAAGACTGTTTTAAACAATAAGCTCTCAAATACTGTCAAAATGCTTTAGGTTTACCCGATGTCTTCGGCATGTTTGGACAAAAGTATGAAGACAATTTTTTTTGTCTTTTTACTTTATTTTTACGTAAATAACCACTTGAACATGAGCTGTGTGTGTGCGTGTGAGTGCGTCATAAATGAAGGCATGAACACACATAAGAAGAAAAAAGATAAGGGCAACACCTAGAAAAAAATGCATCACAGAATATCCAAGAAAGCCGACTGCTTGAACAACTGGCATGAAATCACTGCACCAAAGACAGAGAGGGAGGTCACAGGGTGGATGTTTAAAAGCCCTCACCGAGGAGGTGCTGCTCAGTTCCTCTCCTCTCGGCTTGTTTTGTTCTCCTGGAGGAGCGTCTCACCTGATTTCCTTTATACGCAGCATTCCTGTCTTATCTGTGTAAGGCAGGAGGCCTGATAAAGGGCCCGCATCTCACAGCCCATCTCCAACCTCTCTTTTAACACACATACACACACACTTTATACGCCTGCTGAGGGCACTTTTCTTTAAGGAACTGTCTTCAAGCCTCATCTGTGATAAGTTTAGTCTCTCCCCCTGGCATCAGTGATGCTGATGAGAATCAACACACGGTCTGTCGAGTGACCCTCTGCACTACATGCACATACACAGAGACACCACACAGTCAGGGGCATAACTTGCTGCAACCCTTTTATTTCTGCTTTTGTGTGGGATTTCTTGTTGTTGTCGGGTTTTTTCTTTTTACTAACTTTCTAAGAAGTCAGTCAATTGTTATATATATATATATATATATATATATATATATATATATATATATATAATACAAAACAGTTCAAGCTATTCTGAATGAAATACAGAGGTTTGTTTATGTATATTTCAAGTTTGGCTTAAATATAATAAAGTATATAAACCTTAATAACTTTTACACAATCAGGTTTCCAGCAAAAATTTCTGTGCTGAATAACCATGACGACTGACTGACCATTTCTCCTTCTCCTCATAGTTTTCATTTAAAAATGTAATTTAAAAGTGCCAGTGCCAACATCAGAGCTGATTGTTGCTGGGACATGCTTATTAGGCTTTGTATCAAGAGAAAGTTTAAAAGTGCATAAGAATTGTTTTATATTTTCCTTCTATTTATTAGAGCAAAAGGAAAATTTAAAAGTTCCCGATCAAGAGAAGAGCGAAAACATCTGGAAAAAAAATATAACATATCGTTACTATGAACGCAAAGCCTGTAAATTTTCTTACAGTTCTGGATTTTCAGTAGAAAGAACAGTAGATAAGCGTGAATTTATTTAACTTTTTATTTATTTAACAGAACATGCCGAAGTTGAGAAAATAGTTGATACTTGTCTGTGTACATGGGTTGGAGGTTAAAAAACGTCATTGCAAAAGTCTGATCAATATTCCTTGCTTTGTTTCTAAGATACAATTATAAGATAAACTCCAGATGAACTGCACCGTAACATGAAAGTCCTATATCTAAGCTGTGTTGAAATTGTCCCCTCAACCACTACATGCTGAGTTAGCCGCTTTGTAGTGCTGTTAGAATTCTCAGCTGCAACCCAATCCACATATTAAGCTCATTTTGTAGTTAAGTGTTGGTCACGAGTGATTCTGTACAGCAGGATGACCACACCACGCCGTCACGTGTCAATAAATTGTATCCTCTTCACCCGCTGTACTCATCACAGCTGCAAAGTTAACACTGCTGTTATTTAACGTGTTGCTGTGCGTTGTTATAATGTCAAATATTTTGATTTGACATTCTAGTGCCTCTGCTCACTACACCACCAGCTGCCAGAATCTTCTACAGTAGTTCAAAACAAACAAGCCCACCCACTAAAGTGTAGTCTGCAGTCTTCTCTTTGCCTGAGCAGCAAGAATTCAGAGACTAAAGTGTAGTAAAAAGTAACCAAACAGTTTAAACACATGCTGCTTGTAATAGTTTCCAGTGCATATGTACACTTGTACAAAGGGGATGGATGATCGGACGACGGATGGGACTTTGCGTATCACTGGCCCCCTACACTATAAATCACTGTTCTGTGTGCTGATTTCTGATAAACATTCACGGATGTGCTACTCAGTCAGCGTTATAATTTTAAATATGGCAATAACAACGCATATTTTCAGATGACATCTCCTGGATGACTTTCATTGTGGTGCAGTTGGTTGCTCAGCGAAAGCTGGCCATTCAGCGTGCATTTCTGATGTAGTATACTACCCGACGGAGAGTTTATGACTGTATCGACATCACACTCTCTATGATGAATGGATTTCTTCTCTGTTGTACTGTGAGTTACTTCAGCAGGCAGAGATTTCTGTGCCAGCAGAACCAGCTCCATCCCAGCTGCTTCTGTACAGCTGGATTTACAGCCCATGTGTCCTTGTCCTTGGACACCAGTCCTCAGTGCTGCTGACGAGGTGACACAGTCTGTTAACAGTTTACATCTGTGACTTCAGTAAGCACAAACTAAACAGCAGTGTTTTTTTGAAAGTCCAAGAGCTCGACTGTGAGTAGTGAGCTGTGTGTTGTCTCCAGCGAAGCAGACTTAAAATCCCTCAGTTGTTCCACTGAGGCTTGGCCTGCCAACAGTCAGTACAGACGACTATTTTGTCACAAAAAAGAACTTGCTGACAAAATAAGTTCAGTCATGCCAAATTATGGCAGCTTAGAGGCAGGGACCAAAGCCTTAATTGGCTGCTCACTCCCCGTCCTGGCCTTCTGAAGCCTCTGCTGTTTGCTTTAGACTCAACTCCCTCCATCTCTGTTGCTGTTCTGCTGGCAGGCTCACGGCTTTTAAGATCTCAGTGAGGCGTATTTTTGGATGGCTGAAGAACGCTTGAAGGAGCCTCTTATCCCTCTCAGCACTGATGGCTGTGAAGCGTGAGCATCGCCTGATTTGATAAGACATGGCAACCTCTCTGTGGCTCATCTCTGCATGTTGTACTCAGAGAAAACAAACCCAGACCCAACCAAAGACGATGTTTTGTTTTCACTGTCTGCCTTCACGGTCACATGAAGTATACATACCAATGTATTCCACACAAGCCTTAGTGTGCCCATATGAAATTAGACCATTTAAAACAATTTATTAAATAGACTAAATAACCTAAATGCATTACCAAGTGAGAAGTAGACCAGTTGATTTCAGTCATATTGATCATTTAATTCTATTGTTTGATGTGGTCTAAGGATTCCTGAAGTAATGTATGAGATTTTTACACTTAAAGGCAGACAAAGTCCACTTCATGAGTCAAAAGATGAAGGTGCAAACCAACCCACTCCCTTTAAGCAAACACTTGGCAAAAGCGGAAAGCAAAAACTCCCTTTTAACAGGAAGTAACCTGGAAGAACTAGACTTGGAGAGAGGCAATCATCTGCCTTTACCAGTTGTGGCTAATGGGAGGAAAACAGGACAACAAATAGACCGTGGAAGACAGCCAGAGACTGTCTTAATGATTAAATGCAGCATGATGTGTGATCACATAATGACTGAAAAAAGACGATTTAAGAAGAAAACCAGTAGCCTAGGCCTTTTGCAGGCCTAAAGTTACCTGATCTAGCCCAACTATATTCTTTATCAAAAGGGAAAGTTTTAAGCCTTGAAATGCATCATTCATATGCAGATGATTAGATCACAATTAATAAATGAAGCATAACAGACACAGAAGTGGAAAAAATAAATCAAATGAAAAAAATTGAGGTCCATAAAGCTAAAAATGTATTACACAGATTAGTTTGCTCTTTCTTCATCATCATACAACCACAGGACTGCCCCTTGGTGCCTGTTAAAACAAATGCAGATTTGAGACACCAATCATCCATCCATTTTCTTCTGCTTATCCGGGCCCGGGTCGCGGGGGCAGCAGCCCAAGCAGAGAAGCCCAGACCTCCCATCCGGGGGAACACCAAGGCGTTCCCAGGCCAGCCGAGAGAGATAATCTCTCCAGCGTGTCCTGGGTCTGCCCCGGGGCCTCTTCCCCGTGGGACATGCTCAGAACACCTCACCCAGGAGGCGTCCAGGAGGCATCCTTGTCAGATGCCCGAACCACCTCAACTGGCTCCTTTCGATGTGGGCTCTACTCTGAGCCCCTAAGAGTCTTAATTGATTGAGACACCAATCAATCAATTAATTTCCTGGTTTTTCAAACCACGAAACATAAATACAGGTCAATAAAAACAATTAAGGGACACAAGTAAACTTTTAGTTTAAAATGTTAGTTGCAATACCAATTGTGATGGCCTGGAAATTGACTTATTTTTACACATGGGTAAAATAAGTCCATTTGTTCACTTTATTAGTTTAGTTTGCAGTTGCTTTACTTAAACCTAACACTGATATACACATAGTACCATTGTGTGGTTTTTCTAAAGGTGTTTTGTGTTATATTAATTATGTTTTTCTTTCTTTGAGTTACCTCAAAAAAAAGTTACCGTTTGAGTTACCGTTTGGGGTGGTGGCTGTTTCCTGTCTGGGCAACTGGGCGTGGCTGAAGACTGAGGGCAAAATGCCTGCTCAGCAGGACCAACCACAGGCTATCAGAAACAGGGGTGTTTTAGATTTAGAATAGAATAGAATAAAGCTTTAATTGTCCCACAGGGGGAAATTCGGTTGTACCAGCAGCAAGAGACACATACACTAACAGACAAAGACACAGAACAGAAACACACAATTTTTTTTTTTTTTTTTTTTTTTTAAAAAAAAAAAATATTTACAGAATGTAAAAGAGAAAAAAAATGTGCAGTGTGCAAAAATAATAAGTTATGACAGTATTTAGTTATGATGATATGTGCTAGTTAGTATTGGTGTTTGTTTTTTTTTTTCCCCTGTTGTGTGTAAATGGTTTGGCCAAGCCACTATAAAAGTTTCCCTTTTGCGTCTGTGTGATTAGGTCAGTTTGAGTTAAGTTGTCCACTTGTTTGTTTCTGGAAGTTACTTTTGATTAGAGTTTTATTTAGTTGACCCCTTTTATGGGCCTGATAATTATATTTTTTGATTCCTGTCTTTCTGAACTTTTTTGAGGGTTTTTGAGGGTATTTCAGAAGACATTGTTTTTCTTTGTGTCCTCGCTGCCTTTGGTGCTTGGTCCCTCACACCAATAAATCCCAATATTTGTATGCAGCTAAACCGATTTGTGCACTTCTTCATACTCATTAGCACACAAGGTCGTGAAATCAGCTAGAATGTGCAGCTTTGCAGGGAAGTTGAACATAGAAGTTGTTTTCAGAGTTCTTATCAGTCATCAGTTCACTTTCTCACTATCTTTTCTGTCTTTGTCAGTCTATTGGTTGCCATCAGTGCAAATCCAAAGCAGCGGTAAAGAAAGGCAAAAGGACAGTTTAGGTGATAATAATAAGATAAGATGGAAATTTAATGACCCCCTTGGGAAATTGGCAGAAAGAATTGAGATTTTTTTTTTTTTCTTTAAAAGGCCGCATTTTGGAAATTTCAACTAAACTGGGTCCTTGTACCCTGCTGTGAACAGCATTCCACCTCCTCCAGCCACCATTCAACAACTAAATGGCTACTTCATTTATCTGTCTGCACAGTGAGCTCCAACTAAACTCTATTTAATGTTTCATCGCACTGACGGTTAGTCAGCACGGTTTGATGAGACTGACAGGATTGGGCTTTGTGAAGTGACCCCAATTGAAATGTTGACGTGAGAGTCTATCTTCGTCCCATAGTATTGTGACACAGTCCAAACACTTTGTTCATTATACCAAAAAGGGCATTGAAACACATCCTTTTAATTGCAGTCTTCTTTCAACATGTTGACGTGTTGAAGTGCATAGAGTAAAGTTTGATTTATAGTTCTGTGTTGAGTATCCACAGTGCTTTAATTAATGTGATTAGCAGCACCTGTGTTTACCAACCGTTTCATGTCAAAACGTCTGCTGTGAAGAAGGTCTATGTGCTGAAACAAGCTTGATTAATGGAGGTCTTACCCTGCAATTATCAGGACCCAAAGGATCCACTGCCAACATCCTGGTGTGAGACACCAGAGGACAGCTGCACCTCTGACAGAATGCTATTATATTATTATCAGACACAACATTAAAACCTCCTGTGTAATAGCCACAGTATTACTCAGGTGGTATTAATGTTTTGGCTGCACAGTACCAATCAACTACTGGCCTTATAGGCAAAAAGAACAAGTTTTTTTTTTTTTTTTTAAGTCATATGTTTTAACTTCTAATATCTGCATAAAACATCCTTCATGTTTATTTAAAACTTTTAAGAGGATATGCATTTCCACAGCATTATTCCATGAGGGCAAAACAAATTCCTCCATTGGGAGAACCAGCACACACTGCAGTGATCATCACATCTAACTTGGAAATACCTTTGGAAATGTTGTTGCTTCTTGCAGGAGAAAAGCTTATCTGGGCTGCCTGTAATCAGTGTAACTGGTTTTCACCAGACTGACAGGTACATTAGAGGATAAAGCTGACTCTTCTACTTTTAACAGGTTGTGCTGTTGGCTAACAGTACCATAGTTAGCAAGCAATGGCACTTTTATTTTTCTCCATTTTACAAGATTCAATGAAGCGCACGGCACGGAGGAAAAACAAACTTTGACTGATCTTGGAAGACCTTTTGATTCCTCTTCTTGTCTCTGCCCACTAGAGCTAAAGGATTCCCAGTTTTAGCTGTTGAACTGTTGAACTGTTTGCTGACACCTGTCAAAAGAACTGATCATCTAATAAACACACTGCACAGCTGCTCCCTTTCGGCGTGTTGTGAGAAATGTAACTTAATCATATACAAAAGAGGAAATGCAGCAGAGTATGATGAGGTTCCATTTCCACAGGGATATTATGTAAAGGAATTTTTCATGTAATTTCTTTTTTTTTTATTGCAGCAATCTTGTTCTAGTAATCATTTCCATTAGAGTTCTATGATATTCACAGATGCATTTCACCTTTCTTTGGTGTTTTTTTTTCTTGTCTTTTTTTTGATGGTGATGTTTAATTTTTATAGCAAATGTTGATTTACAGTAAGTGGAATGAAATAACATCAGACAAGACTTTAATGAACCACTTGGTTAGCATGCTTTGCAGGCTTAAATGGCTATAAATGCCTCCTTATCTGTAATTGTGATCATTTAACTCTGGTATGAAGCTGGTGCAAACGCAGACGTGAGAGCATGTATACTTCACAGATATTAATATGGTTTTATATGACAATTTTGACCACTTATTACTGGGAAACCGTTTCACAGACATGTAGTCTATCAATAATGTCAGTCAGTCTTTATATTAACACTGTCATATTAAATGACTTTGATATGTTCAAAAATAGATGGTTCTGTTTACAGTACAGTGAATGTTTGCTTGTTAAAAAATATTGAGATGATCCAACTTGTCAGATGGTTGAACAGCTTCAGAAGCTTCACACATTTCTGTCATCAGAATGGGGCAGCTGTGTCAGGGTTTGGCCCAGTTGTGGCCCACATCTGCTGCTTTCTATTGGCTCTGTTTTCGCCTTGATTGATGATGTTGGCTCAAGGTGAGTCTGGCTTCTTCAGTTTGATTACAGGTCCACATTATGTGGGATGGATGTCAGATGTGTTGTGACCCAATCCGTTTGGGCCTTTTCTGGCCCAAAGAACACTTGTAACTGAACCCAAAGTGCCAAAAGTAGCAGGCTGGGCCCAAATGTGCCTGCTGTCTGGGTGTATTTGTATGTGTGTTAGCTTTTTAGCCTCTTGATTTCTTATTTCAGTAATAGTATTCTTTGTGTATCTCTGGCTGGTTTTGCTTCCTGTTTTAATTCCGGTTTGCTTACGTGTGGTTTTATAGAGGTTCTTTCTTGTCCCTGCCTTTGTTTTTAGATTAGTTTGACATTATTTACTTACTTTTGAGGAATAAATAGTTTCCTTGTGCTTTTGTGTCACTGAATTGAATGATTTGTGGGACACTTTTTTTTTCCTCCAGCCTGCCTGTTTGCCTTTTGTGTTCTGAAACTAGGTCCTCAGCGTGACTATAACATAACAGGATGTGACAAAGCAAGCAGGAGTTCCACTTCTCTCACTTTCACATATGCAACTGAGTGCTATAGTTCTGAATGCCATGCTGTCCTATGTATTATCGCTATATTTAAACCCAAGCAGGTCTCTCACCTCTCTGTGACAGGCAACTTTTCACGACATTGCAAGAGTGGCTGTGGGTGGAATGGCTATAAGTATCTAACTGCAGGCCGGAATATCACAGCTGTGGATAGGCATGCACAGATTATTGTGGACATGTAGAGATTAAGATTAAGTTTACTCTCAGTAAAAACCTGAATGAAGGCAGGCACAGAATTAAGGTTTCAATTTAAGGTGCAGGTGCAGCTGTCACTGAAATTTTTACTTAACGACTAAAGAAGACTCTTGAAAAATGATTGTAGGTGTATCCAAACTTGATTTGAGCTATATGTATATGATATGCATTGCAGTCAGACTATTGAAGCATTGATGGGCCCCGAGTTAGACTCATCACCATTGTCCTTTATTCAAACCTATGTCTAAGCATTCTGGTTATTTCAGAAAGAAGAAAGAGTTTCCACCCGTAGACCAGCAAGGCACTTTAAAATATAGTATAGCTGTGAAACCAGCCATCATGAGTTCACCGACAGAGCCAGTGATATATCAAGGCGTAGAATACAGTAATGCATCAGTTACTGCATGAAAAAATGAGAGCTACTCTATGCTGAGGCTACTTCGAGCTGCTTTGTTTAATGGATGTTGCTGTGATTTAGAGCTGGGGTTGCACTCTGGCCAGGGAATGGATGTAATTTTCACCCCATCGTTAACAGCTTACATTGTTTATGATATCAGCTTTTATTTTTACTTTTACTAAGAAGCTGAGGGAGCGAAGCTCTTTCTCCTTTATTTTTGGGTACTCAGCAAGGTGGTTCAGCACCATGCCCAGCTTCTCTGAATCAAGTCGTTGAAGCAGACATTCACATGTGAAATGTAAAAAGGGCTCATTAATGTCCCGTTGGCCTTCATGAGCCAACCAACTTTTTTATCCATGAGTCTTTCCGTCCATTTTCAGCAGTTTATAAAAGTCTGCGCTGTCGGGGCAGCAGTCTAAACACACATGCCCTAACCATCCTCATCCCAGCCTTATTTTTAGGGAATATCAAGCTAACTGAAAAATAGCAAGAAAAAAAAAAAGAGTTTTTGAAATCAAAAGGAAATGAGAATTTGTTTCTGATACTTTTTGGAGAATATCGAGGGGAAAAAAACACACAAGTAACAGGTTTTGTCTCCTGGTCCTTCGATGATCCAGCTTCTGCTTTAGTGGTTGCTATGAGTTTTACAGACCTGTAAAAGCAAAAGATTAGAGGGTTGGTGGTGGGATCTTGTTTGAAGCGTTGTGTTCTACACTTGGATTCAATTTGTTTGTTTTCTCCTCTCAGCATGTAGTTTCATTGTTATGTGAGAATCAGACTTAAGGTTAGGTATAGGAAAAGATTGCGATTAAAGATCAAATGCACCTTTTCCGCATGACAAAAAATAATGAGGCGGGAGTGATAGCCCCATCTCCAATGTCATAACCCGATCCATCAATGGACACCTGAAACTAGGGTGTCCTTTAGTGTTTTTAACTACATTAAGTTTTGTTGTTTGCATTGATTCACTTTGTAAAGTTTAGGCATCAAAATGACTTGTAAAGCATGCTCATGGTTAGGCTTTTAACAGACCTTTTTACAACAGAAACCACATTAGATGCTACTTTATTTGTTAGGTGTGACATGTGATGTCTCCTGTTTTATCTAATATACTATTTGTGGTTAGCTGAAAAAAACTGTAGAAAGCAGGAAAAAAAAATATCTAAGATGTGTTAGTTAGTGACTTAGCTCTTGTGGAAACGTCACAAGCAGCAGCAAGACTCCCACACAGAAAAGAGCAGGCATGTGACAATAAAAAAAACACACAGTTCAATAAGACGCCACATGAAAACGAGGGGCTGGAGTGGAGGTGTGTTGCAAATCGACTTGCAGGTAAAACCTGAAGCAGATTAAATAGCATATAGACTTACACTGGATGTGTAGAGAGAAATCAGCTGAGCTGTGAGCTGATGTGGTCTGGCCCTGAGATGTGGGACTTTTGGCAGAGTCCAAATGCCATTGCATTGTTTGGAATGCATAATAAAACAGAGAGAACAGGAGAAAACAAATGCCAGAAGAAGATGAGATCAAAAACATCTAAATAACCAAGCCAGCTAATTCTAAATTTGCTCAATGAACTCACAGATGACCTGGAACCTCAAAGGAAATACCAGCTTCAACAAAACTTCTTCCACCTTGTGATTTAAAAAAAAATATCTCTTTCAACATGTTGTGGCTTCTGTGACAAGATTTTTATAGTTCATAGTGAAATAGTTAAAACACAGAGAACGGATGGATGACAACAATAACTTTGGACTCAAATTGTTTTTCTAGTTTTTGTTCCGATCAATATATTAATGTCACTAAACTTTAAAAGAACGTGTTTCCTTAGTAACAGTTTACTACACTGAAATAAACAGGGAAATATTAAAATATTTGAACTATTATAATTTCAGGACCATGGACAGCGCACAGCATTTTCATGATCTCATGGACTGTGATATAACACATGACTGTTTGTAGTGGACCTACACAAATTCAGCTGCACGCACTTTGACAAGAAGTGGGCTTATTGATTATAGATTCACTCACACCCACGCTCAAATCTCCCTGATGGAATCTGCAATTTCTTTTATTTATTAATTTTTCTCAAAACAAAGGTAGCTTAGAAAAACTGTGGTGGTAATGTTAACACCACTAGAGTGTAGAATGCTTTTTAGAGCTCAAACCTTTGTCAATCAGGCATTTCTGGTTTGTTTTCTCTCTTGAAGGGGTGCAAATTGTCTTATTACAAGACAACATAACAAAATATTGATATTAAATAAATAAATATTGAAATTCATTACAATGCTCAATGGGAGGTTTGAGCGTGTCATATTTAAATGAACTTCACCTGTGTTTAAAAAACAGCGCAACTTTCATAAATCAACATAAAACTCACCACACCTAACCTTTATGAGGATTATATTATGTTTTGCCCATTTAATAAATCTGGCCCGATGCCCAGTTGGTTGTCCATCAGCTGCTGGTGTGTCTGGAGCTTGAAGTCCCACACGATCTTAGCCACAATGCTCCCCTGTGGGGATGGGGGGGGCTTCTAATCAAGTGTGGATTTTTGTCTTTTGCTCGTCCACAATTCCCACATGCATTGCATATAACTCCTCTCACTGCCTCATAGTATCATTCCATCAAGTCCAAATCAAATCACTTTTACTGTACACTGGTACAGTTCATGCGAGTGAAATTCTTGTGTGCGAGCTTCACAAGCAACAGAGGTGTGCAAAAATACAATGACATAAGAACCAGCAAGA